>JAVGWX010000007.1:1715589-1772303 GCA_036924085.1 Ariolimax columbianus | reverse complement strand
TTATAGAACAAACACAAATCTTCTATTCTGTGGCAATCCACATAACGGTTCTTCTATCAAGTAACAGTTCGTTTATCGAGTAACGGTTTGTCTATCAAGTTTCAATTCGTCTATCAAGTTACAGTTCGTCTATCAAGTTACAGTTTGTCTATCAAGTAACGGTTCGTTTATCAAGTTACAGTTCGTCTATCAAGTTACAGTTCCTCTATCAAGTTACGGTTTGTCTGTCAAGTTACGGTTCGTCTATCAAGTAGTAGTTCGTAATCAGGTTTGTGTTAGTTTAGTTTAGTCCATAATTTCTTACAGCCAGACAGGTTTTGTTTTGAGTCAAGATTGGAGAGTTAGTTGTGAACGTGTAGAAATAAAGTTTCATTGTTGAGTTTTAATCTCAATTAGCGTCATAGTTAATTTATTCGTAGAGAATTTGTAAAGAATATAGTTAGTGCAGACCCCTTGCATCATCTGCTACGGTAGGTCAGCCACCTAGAGCTGCTACACCAAAAGGAAGACAGGAGATGGAACCAGGCCAAGAGGAAGACAGGAGATGGAACCAGGCCAAGAGGAAGACAGGATATGGAACCAGGCCAAGAGGAAGACAGGAGATGGAACCAGTACAAGAGGAAAACAAAGGAAATGGAACCAAGATAAGAGGAAGAGAGGAGATGGAACCAGGCCAAGAGGAAGACAGGAGATGGAACCAGGCCAAGAGGAAAACAAAGGAAATGGAACCAAGATAAGAGGAAGAGAGGAGATGGAACCAGGCCAAGAGGAAGACAGGAGATGGAACCAGGCCAAGAGGAAAACAAAGGAAATGGAACCAAGATAAGAGGAAGAGAGGAGATGGAACCAGGCCAAGAGGAAGACAGGAGATGGAACCAGGCCAAGAAGAAAACAAAGGAAATGGAACCAAGATAAGAGGAAGAGAGGAGATGGAACCAGGCCAAGAGGAAGACAGGAGATGGAACCAGGCCAAGAGGAAGACAGGAGATGGAACCAGGCCAAGAGGAAAACAAAGGAAATGGAACCAAGATAAGAGGAAGAGAGGAGATGGAGCCAGGCCAAGAGGAAGACAGGAGATGGAACCAGGCCAAGAGGAAAACAAAGGAAATGGAACCAAGATAAGAGGAAGAGAGGAGATGGAACCAGGCCAAGAGGAAGACAGGAGATGGAACCAGGCCAAGAGGAAAACAAAGGAAATGGAACCAAGATAAGAGGAAGAGAGGAGATGGAACCAGGCCAAGAGGAAGACAGGAGATGGAACCAGGCCAAGAGGAAGACAGGAGATGGAACCAGTACAAGAGGAAAACAAAGGAAATGGAACCAAGATAAGAGGAAGTGAGGAGATGGAACCAGGCCAAGAGGAAAAGAGGAGATGGAACCAGGCCAAGAGGAAGACAGGAGATGGAACCAGGCCAAGAGGAAGACAGAAGATGGAACCAGGCCAAAAGGAAGACAGGAGATGGATCCATTCCAAAAGGAAGACAGGAGATGGATCCATTCCAAAAGGAAGACAGGAGACGGAACTAGGCCAAAAGGAAGACAGGAGACGGAACTAGGCCAAAAGGAAGACAGGAGATGGATCCATTCCAAAAGGAAGACATGAGACGGAACTAGGCCAAAAGGAAGACAGGAGATGGATCCATTCCAAAAGGAAGACAGGAGATGGAACATTCTGACGTTTTCTCTAGCAAATATTTGATTGGAAGACAGAACTGTACGACAGCAACAAAATGGAAACATCATATCTTGGCGAAGCAAACATTCATATCTCTGGCCGACAGGTGCCAAATTATCATAACATGTCTCCACATCTGAATAAATAGATTCACAGAGGACCACAGTAAACAGATTCATAAGCGAACGGTCTAGACTAGATCTATGTCCATGTTCACCAGATCTCATTGTGTTATTCATGAAATCATTATAAATATCATTGTTCAAACGTTGATTATGGGGACGGCGTGGCCTAGTGGTTAAGTGGCACGGCTCACGACCCGAAGGTGCTGGGTTCGATCCCCATCACAGCACCGGCCGTTACCCCGGGGAAGCAAACCCTTAGAAAATGCAGGAGGAAGCAGACCCTTACATAAAATGCGTGCTGAAGTCGGATGCACTGGGCCGACAGGCGCAAAATAAAAACACAGTGCAACGCACACCGCCTTGGGGATTAGAGTAAAATAAGGCGAACGACACAAAAAAACGTTGATTATCCTGCTGGCTTTCTTATCTCTTCTCCATTTTTATTCTTCTTCTACCGCGTGTATGTTTTCCCCCAAGAATTCTTGATCTTTGTCTATCAGTTTGCTTCTTTCTTTCCTAGTAGTTCTCTTTATCTCTTGTATTTCTTGTTTGTTTCTTCTCACTGTTCGCCTTCCATCAGGCTATATTCTTTCACCATGGTACATTCATTGCGCATTGTATGTCTTTCTTCCTCCGTCTCTATCCGTCTCTGTATGTCTCTATCCGTCTCTCTGTCTCCGTCTGTCTCTCTCCGTCTCTCTGTCTCTTTCTGTGTCTCTTTCTCTGTCTGTCTCTGTCTGCCTCTCTGTCTGTCTCTCTCCGTCTCTCTGTCTTTCTATGTATGTCTTTTTCTGTGTCTCTGTCTGTCTCTCTGTCTGCCTCTGTGTCTATCTGTCGGTCTCTCTGTCTATCTCTCTGTCTCTGTCTCTCCATGTCTCTCCTTCTTTCTGTCTCTCTATGTCTCTCTCCATCTCTCTTTGTCTCTCTGTGTCTATGTCTCTCTATGTCTTTTCGTCTCTCTCTCTTATCTCTCCTCACCCTCTTTCTCTCCCTCTCTACCTCCCCCCCCCCCCCCCCATCTACCTCCCTCTCTCATTAATTCTCACTCCCCTTTCTGTGTCCCCCTCTCTTTCTATCTCTCCGTCACTCATCCTTTCTCTCCCTCCCTTTCTCTCTTTCTCCCCCCTACTCTTCCTCTCTCTTTAATTTCCACCTCCCGGCTACCAGTCCCTCTCTACTCTCCCCTTTCTATCTCTCCCTCTCTCACTATCTCTCCGTTTCTCTCTCCCCTCCTCTCTCTCTCCTTCTCTCTCTCTTTGTTGCCACATTCGTCTTTCTACTCTCCCTCTCTCTCTCTATCTTTCCCTTCCTCTCTTTTCTTTTCCCCTCCTCCTCTCTCCCCCTCTGTTCTCCTCTTCCTCTCTCTCCAATTCTCACCTTCACGGCTACAAAGCCTGCCCGTTGGGTTAACACCCCCCTCCCCCCCTCCACCTCCCCACAACTGAGCTGAAAGCAGGTCACGTGATTACCCATTGATATCATTACAAAACAAGGAACTCGGATTCGATCAAAAAGACATGAACCAAATCGATCGCTTATCGACCAGAAAACCAGGCAACCCGATGCAGTCAGTTCCAGTTTCAAGAATGCTAGCCAGGTTTTGTGTCGTGCCACGATGTTCCATTGAAAGCATTCCTGGCCTTGCCATTGAATCCCACAGCAGTTCGTCCCTGGGGCACACCTCCCGCTGCGGAGACTTTTATAACAGCTCATAACTATACAGTACAAGAACACCTGCACTAATTGTCAGTCAGAGATTAGTCAAACACGAACACATGTCAGAGATCAGTCAATCAAACACGGACACATGTCAGAGATCAGTCAATCAAACACGGACACATGTCAGAGATCAGTCAATCAAACACGAACACATGTCAGAGATCAGTCAATCAAACACGAACACATGTGAGAGATCAGTCAATCAAACACGGACACATGTCAGAGATCAGTCAATCAAACACGAACACATGTCAGAGATCAGGTAATCTAACACAGACACATGTCAGAGATCAGTCAAACACGGACACATGTCAGAGATCAGTCAAATACGGACACATGTCAGAGATCAGTCAAACACAAACACATGCCAGAGATCAGGTAATCTAACACGGACACATGTCAGGACTAAGTTGACGAATCTAACACTTAATTTGATTACAATAGTTGCCGCCCTTCGCAAGAAAAGATAGTGACATCACCAAGCTTGTGGTAAGTGGTATGATTGTATGTGGTAAGTGGTATGATTGTATGTGGTAAGTGGTATGATTGTATGTGGTAAGTGGTATGATTGTATGTGGTAAGTGGTATGATTGTATGTGGTAAGTGGTATGTGGTATGATTGTATGTGGTAAGTGGTATGTGGTATGATTGTATGTGGTAAGTGCTATGTGGTATGATTGTATGTGGTAAGTGGTATGTGGTATGATTGTATGTGGTAAGTGGTATGTGGTATGATTGTATGTGGTAAGTGGTATGTGGTATGATTGTATGTGGTAAGTGGTATGTGGTATGATTGTATGTGGTAAGTGGTATGTGGTATGATTGTATGTGGTAAGTGGTATGTGGTATGATTGTATGTGGTAAGTGGTATGTGGTATGATTGTATGTGGTAAGTGGTATGTGGTATGATTGTATGTGGTCAGTGGTATGTGGTATGATTATATGTGGTAAGTGGTATGTGGTATGATTGTATGTGGTAAGTGGTATGATTGTGTGTGGTAAGTGGTATGATTGTATGTGGTAAGTGGTATGTGGTATGATTGTATGTGGTAAGTGGTATGTGGTATGATTGTATGTGGTAAGTGGTATGTAGTATGATTGTATGTGGTAAGTGGTATGTGGTATGATTGTATGTGGTAAGTGGTATGTGGTATGATTGTATGTGGTAAGTGTTATGTGGTATGATTGTATGTGGTAAGTGGTATGTGGTATGATTGTATGTGGTAAGTGGTATGTGGTATGATTGTATGTGGTAAGTGGTATGTGGTATGATTGTATGTGGTAAGTGGTATGTGGTATGATTGTATGTGGTAAGTGGTATGATTGTGTGTGGTAAGTGGTATGATTGTATGTGGTAAGTGGTATGTGGTATGATTGTATGTGGTAAGTGGTATGTGGTATGATTGTATGTGGTAAGTGGTATGTAGTATGATTGTATGTGGTAAGTGGTATGTGGTATGATTGTATGTGGTAAATGGTATGCGGTATGATTGTATGTGGTAAGTGGTATGTGGTATGATTGTATGTGGTAAGTGGTATGTGGTATGATTGTATGTGGTAAGTGGTATGTGGTATGATTGTATGTGGTAAGTGGTATGATTGTGTGTGGTAAGTGGTGTGATTGTATGTGGTAAGTGGTATGTGGTATGATTGTATGTGGTAAGTGGTATGTGGTATGATTGTATGTGGTAAGTGGTATGTGGTATGATTGTATGTGGTAAGTGGTATGGGGTATGATTGTATGTGGTACGTGGTATGATTGTATGTGGTAAGTGGTATGTGGTATGATTGTATATGGTAAGTGGTATGATTGTATGTGGTAAGTGGTATGTGGTATGATTGTGTGTGGTAAGTGGTATGTGGTATGATAGTATGTGGTAAGTGGTATGATTGTATGTGGTAAGTGGTATGATTGTATGTGGTAAGTGGTATGTGGTATGATTGTATGTGGTAAGTGGTATGTGGTATGATTGTATGTGGTAAGTGGTATGTGGTATGATTGTATGTGGTAAGTGGTATGTGGTATGATTGTATGTGGTAAGTGGTATGATTGTGTGTGGTAAGTGGTGTGATTGTATGTGGTAAGTGGTATGTGGTATGATTGTATGTGGTAAGTGGTATGTGGTATGATTGTATGTGGTAAGTGGTATGTGGTATGATTGTATGTGGTAAGTGGTATGTGGTATGATTGTATGTGGTACGTGGTATGATTGTATGTGGTAAGTGGTATGTGGTATGATTGTATATGGTAAGTGGTATGATTGTATGTGGTAAGTGGTATGTGGTATGATTGTGTGTGGTAAGTGGTATGTGGTATGATAGTATGTGGTAAGTGGTATGATTGTATGTGGTAAGTGGTATGATTGTATGTGGTAAGTGGTATGTGGTATGATTGTATGTGGTAAGTGGTATGTGGTATGATTGTATGGGGTAAGTGGTATGTGGTAAGTGGTATGTGGTATGATTGTATGTGGTAAGTGGTATGTGGTATGATTGTATGTGGTAAGTGGTATGGGGTATGATAGTACGTGGTAAGTGACACGTCGTATGATTGTATGTGGTATGATAGTATGTGATATGATAGTATGTGGTAAGTGGTATGTGGTATGATAGTACGTGGTAAGTGACACGTGGTATGATTGTATGTGGTATGTGGTATGATAGTATGTGGTATGATAGTATGTGGTAAGTGGTATGTGGTATGATTGTATGTGGTATGATTGTATAAGGTAAGTGGTATGATTGTATGTTGTAATTGGTATGTGGTATGATTGTACGTGGTAAGTGGTATGTGGTATGATTGTATGTGGTAAGTGGTATGATTGTGTGTGGTAAGTGGTATGATTGTATGTGGTAAGTGGTATGTGGTATGATAGTATGTGGTAAGTGGTATGTGGTATGATTGTATGTGGCGGTAAAGTCCTATCCTAGCATGTGCGGGGCTGGGGGGGGGGGGGCACTCACTTGATGAATACGTTTTTGTCATGTTGCAACTTCTTTGTTGCCTGGCAACGCTTCTGTTCACAGCCTTAGTGACTATAATCTATTTGAACACCTTGTGCGATGGTTGCGCTAGGCAGAGCAAGCGTCTTTTAAGATGTGACCTTAATGTTGAAACTCTTCCATTAATGTTGAAACTCTTCCATTAATGTTGAAACTCTTCCATTAATGTTGAAACTCTTCCATTAATGTTGAAACTCTTCCATTAATGTTGAAACTCTTCCATTAATGTTGAAACTCTTCCATTAATGTTGAAACTCTTCCATTAATGTTGAAACTCTTCCATTAATGTTGAAACTGTTGAGAAACTCTTCCAATAAGTCTTAATATCGTTTTGTTCTGTCCCCTTCATGGCCACTTGCCTGTTCCAAGCGCATTGTACACTAGTTGCTTTTAGGGGATCTTTATCAGGCGCGTGCTAACAGCTTGCCCATTTAATCTTATTTAGGCATTCTACAGCAGGGTATAAATGCTATAAGGTCTTCAAAACTTCAGAGTTGGGTACTGTATCATGGCAGCCAGTGACAGCTCACGTGAAAATGGTTGTTTCTTGACATGTCTACTATAGACTGTCCATGTTTTGCAGGCGTACAAAGAGGTGGTTAGCACCCCACTACAATAGACTTTAATCTTTATGAAAACATTGATTCCATGTTGATCCCAAACATTTGCTCTTCGACCGATGACACAATGCTTATGGATGAGAATGTAAAGCGTCCGATGACACAATGATTATGGATGAGAATGTAAAGATTGACAGACACTGATTGACAAATGGAACGAGGCGTGGAAGCAGCTCATGATCACAGTAAGCAAAGATAAAAAAACCTCCCAAACTTCTGGCGGCCCATTTATCAAAAGATGCCGGGAACGGGTAGGAATCATCCTGACGCCAATTTGATAGACTCGCCCGGGACAATCATAAACATTGATGTGATGAGACAGGAAAGAGGTTTCTTAAGCGATGGTTGTTAAGACAGACAACGCTGATAGATACACCAGACATAATTATTTCGGACGTTATTCTTAGCACACAAGTCAAGGATGAGTTTCATATAGAGCTCATAATTTGTGTGGAAGTGAAACATGATATTAGCACACAAGTCAAAGATGAGTCTCATATAGAGCTCATAATTTGTGTGGAAGTAAAACATGATATTAGCACACAAGTCAAGGATGAGTCTCATATAGAGATCATAATTTGTGTGGAAGTAAAACATGATATTAGCACACAAGTCAAGGATGAGTCTCATATAGAGCTCATAATTTGCGTGGAAGTGAAACATGATATTAGCACACAAGTCAAGGATGAGTCTCATATAGAGCTCATAGTTTGTGTGGAAGTAAAACATGATATTAGCACACAAGTCAAGGATGAGTCTCATATAGAGCTCATAATTTGTGTGGAAGTGAAACATGATATTAGCACACAAGTCAAGGATGAGTCTCATATAGAGCTCATAATTTGTGTGGAAGTAAAACATGATATTAGCACACAAGTCAAGGATGAGTCTCATATAGAGCTCATAATTTGTGTGGAAGTAAAACATGATATTAGCACACAAGTCAAGGATGAGTCTCATATAGAGCTCATAATTTGTGTGAAAGTGAAACATGATATTAGCACACAAGTCAAGGATGAGTCTCATATAGAGCTCATAATTTGTGTGGAAGTAAAACATGATATTAGCACACAAGTCAAGGATGAGTCTCATATAGAGCTCATAGTTTGTGTGGAAGTAAAACATGATATTAGCACACAAGTCAAGGATGAGTCTCATATAGAGCTCATAATTTGTGTGGAAGTAAAACATGCTATTAGCACACAAGTCAAGGATGAGTCTCATATAGAGCTCATAATTTGTGTGGAAGTAAAACATGATATTAGCACACAAGTCAAGGATGAGTCTCATATAGAGCTCATAATTTGTGTGAAAGTAAAACATGATATTAGCACACAAGTCAAGGATGAGTCTCATATAGAGCTCATAATTTGTGTGGAAGTAAAACATGATATTAGCACACAAGTCAAGGATGAGTCTCATATAGAGATCATAATTTGTGTGGAAGTAAAACATGATATTAGCACACAAGTCAAGGATGAGTCTCATATAGAGCTCATAATTTGTGTGGAAGTAAAACATGATATTAGCACACAAGTCAAGGATGAGTCTCATATAGAGATCATAATTTGTGTGGAAGTAAAACATGATATTAGCACACAAGTCAAGGATGAGTCTCATATAGAGCTCATAATTTGTGTGGAAGTAAAACATGATATTAGCACACAAGTCAAGGATGAGTCTCATATAGAGCTCATAATTTGTGTGGAAGTAAAACATGATATTAGCACACAAGTCAAGGATGAGTCTCATATAGAGCTCATAGTTTGTGTGGAAGTAAAACATGATATTAGCACACAAGTCAAGGATGAGTCTCATATAGAGCTCATAATTTGTGTGGAAGTAAAACATGATATTAGCACACAAGTCAAGGATGAGTCTCATATAGAGCTCATAATTTATGTGGAAGTGAAACATGATATTAGCACACAAGTCAAGGATGAGTCTCATATAGAGCTCATAATTTGTGTGTAAGTAAAACATGATATTAGCACACAAGTCAAGGATGAGTCTCATATAGAGCTCATAATTTGTGTGGAAGTAAAACATGATATTAGCACACAAGTCAAGGATGAGTCTCATATAGAGCTCATAATTTGTGTGGAAGTAAAACATGATATTAGCACACAAGTCAAGGATGAGTCTCATATAGAGCTCATAATTTGCGTGGAAGTAAAACATGATATTAGCGTGAAGAAAGTTGTGTATGGTAGAAGAGTTGTAACGTAGAAATAAAGAGTTTGTTTTTATTGTTTTGAAATAGTGTCCTTAGTTTATTGAAGTGTTAGTTGTGATATATTGTTTAGACTGTAAAGGTGGATAGTCGAGGTGCGGCCTCAGTGAGCCTGGAGAGCACACCGCCGTTCCGTCTGCTACAGTACGCTAGTTTTCAGTCCAAGCAGGAAACAGTCGAACTAGACCTTGATCTGGAAGACGCTTATAACTGTGAGGGCAGTGGGACATTGATGGATTATTTGATGGTATGTGGACGATAATCAGCTCATATGAATTTGGTCAAGTTACATGACCAAGTATCTCACGAAGTCAAGTTACAGGACCAAGTATCTCACGAAGTCAAGTTACAGGACCAAGTATCTCACGAAGTCAAGTTACAGGACCAAGTATCTCACGAAGTCAAGTTACAGGACCAAGTATCTCACGAAGTCAAGTTACAGGACCAAGTATCTCACGAAGTCAAGTTACAGGACCAAGTATCTCACGAAGTCAAGTTACAGGACCAAGTATCTCACGAAGTCAAGTTACAGGACCAAGTATCTCACTAAGTCAAGTTACAGGACCAAGTATCTCACGAAGTCAAGTTACAGGACCAAGTATCTCACGAAGTCAAGTTACTAGTCACTTGACGAAGGATCATGTGAAGTCAAGTTACTGGACAATTTTTCAAGTCGCATGTGATCGACACATATAACAATGTTACTCTCATTTTTTAAAATTTATCTTTTTTCTCTTCTTCTTTCTCTTCCTTTACCTCATCTTCGTTGTTCATTCCATAAAGACGATGTGACGTGGCATAGCTTCAGGGAGGCTGTGACATCTGCCTCTTTCGGCTCCACACATCCGGTTTGCGCACGCCTCATAGTTGGGACGAGGTTTGCTTTCCTTCTTCAACCCCTCCTCTCTCAGCCAGCCCGCATGTAGCCTGTTTCAAGGGCCCGAACTTGCAGGCGTGAGCTCTTTCAGAGCTGACACAAAACAGTCGGGCTTCTCTCAGCAAGTTGACTGCGTCCTCGGCTAATGCTCCACACAGACAATGCTGCTCTCGGCAAGTTGACTGCGTCCTCGGCTAATGCTCCACACAGACAATGCTGCTCTCGGCAAGTTGACTGCGTCCTCGGCTAATGCTCCACACAGACAATGCTGCTCTCGGCAAGTTGACTGCGTCCTCGGCTAGTGCTCCACACAGACAATGCTGCTCTCGGCAAGTTGACTGCGTCCTCGGCTAATGCTCCACACAGACAATGCTGCTCTCGGCAAGTTGACTGCGTCCTCGGCTAATGCTCCACACAGACAATGCTGCTCTCGGCAAGTTGACTGCGTCCTCGGCTAGTGCTCCACACAGACAATGCTGCTCTCGGCAAGTTGACTGCGTCCTCGGCTAATGCTCCACACAGACAATGCTGCTCTCGGCAAGTTGACTGCGTCCTCGGCTAATGCTCCACACAGACAATGCTGCTCTCGGCAAGTTGACTGCGTCCTCGGCTAGTGCCCCACACAGACAATGCTGCTCTCGGCAAGTTGACTGCGTCCTCGGCTAGTGCCCCACACAGACAATGCTGCTCTCGGCAAGTTGTCTGCGTCCTCGGCTAGTGCCCCACACAGACAATGCTGCTCTCGGCAAGTTGACTGCGTCCTCGGCTAGTGCCCCACACAGACAATGCTGCTCTCGGCAAGTTGACTGCGTCCTCGGCTAGTGCCCCACACAGACAATGCTGCTCTCGGCAAGTTGACTGCGTCCTCGGCTAATGCTCCACACAGACAATGCTGCTCTCGGCAAGTTGACTGCGTCCTCGGCTAGTGCCCCACACAGACAATGCTGCTCTCGGCAAGTTGACTGCGTCCTCGGCTAATGCTCCACACAGACAATGCTGCTCTCGGCAAGTTGACTGCGTCCTCGGCTAATGCTCCAAACAGACAATGCTCTAACTGTTACTGACATGTGGGAAACATTTCCTCTGGTCTGCGAATTGCATCTGACGTTTGTAGAATATTTGACCACCCGTTATGGTCAGGAGGGAGGAGGGGGGAGGGGGGGGGGCTAACTCCTCGTATCGTCCAGATGTACGGAAAGGAGAGAGGGGTACTTGGTAACAGGTGTTTGTTGTTAAGTTTCTGTTGTGTTGCATTCATGGCTTGAAACACGTGGTCATTACATAACGCGATTAGGGATTGGGGGTGGTTGCTGGTAGCACGGGGGCATTACGTTACAGGAGAAGTGAGTGAAAAAAGGAGAGATGAGTCGGAATCAAAATGTGAAGTGTTGGCCAGAATAGCACAGACAATAGCGGCTCTTGCACGGCTTAACAAAATCTGGCAAGATAAACGGTTAGCACTATGCACGAAAATCAGATAACACTGGTCCTGTCAATATTCCTCTATGCGTGTGAGACATGGACAGTTACATATGACCTTCAGCAAAGGATACAGGCCTTGGAGATGAGATATTTCTGAAGACTTTTAAACGTCACGTCCAAAGATCAAGTTTCAAATGAGGAAATACGAGATAGAATTACAACAGCAATAGGGCCTTTTGAAGACCTCTTGGCAACTGTCAAAAGAAAGAAACTCGCTTAGTACGGTCACATATCGAGATCAAATGGTCTTGCAAATACGATCCTCCACGGAAAGGTGCAGGGCAGACGACGAAGAAGGCGTCCCAAAAAGAGATGGGAGGACAGCATAAAAGAATGGACCAATCACCGACCAGAAGAGGCACAGGTAGCGGCCGCTGACAAAGAAGGGTGGCGTTGGTTTGTGAGGATGTCTTCATGTGTGCCCCCAACGACCTCATCGGTTTCTGGATGACCTGACCTGAGTCGGAATATAGAATTCAAAATGAGGGTCTTCATCCTCATCTTGTTATGTTATTATTTTTACGAGTATTATTATTTTTGTGATTATAATTGCGATCCGGTAGACAAAGAGACAGTCATTTGTTTGTTCCTGTATCAAGAATGTTCTATTGCTTGTAGAGACTTCTATCCCCCACTGAGGATTGAGCCTCGAAATAAGCCGTTTGCCTGGGTAGTTTTACCACTCGAAGAGGAGCAACGGTTCTCAGACATTTCATGTGGTTCCCCGAGATGACAGCCGGTTCTCAAACACTTGATGTGGTTCCCCGAGATGACAGACGGTTCTCAGACACTTGATGTGGTTCCCCGAGATGACAGACGGTTCTCAGACACTTGATGTGGTTCCCCGATATGACAGACGGTTCTCAGACACTTGATGTGGTTCCCCGAGATGACAGACGGTTCTCAGACACTTGATGTGGTTCCCCGAGATGACAGACGGTTCTCAGACACTTGATGTGGTTCCCCGAGATGACAGACGGTTCTCAGACACTTGATGTGTCCACCCCCCCCCCCCTTCCTTGATCGACGGTTTTCTCTAGAAATGACTGTTGTCGTGTGTATATTTCTGTTCATTATTCCAGTTGTCATTTCGCTCCTCACACCCCACTTTCTGGTATTCCATAATTTCTGCCTCGTTCGTCGATCAATTCACAATTTGAAGGCATGAAATCATTCTTTCAATGATGTGTTAGATTAACAAAGTTTGATTGACGGGGTGAAAGAGTTAACCACAATTTATTTATGGGAAGGACTTCTATTTCGCTCTTGTATAAAAGCGAGAGTTTGATCTAGCGGTTTTAATCATTGTTCTACTTCCAACTTGCAGGTCTCATCTGAGGACCTTCTTAATCATTGTTGTATTTCTAACCTGCAGGTCTAATCTGAAGACCTTCTTAATCATTGTTGTATTTCTAACCTGCAGGTCTAATTAAAGATTTAGATGTACACAAATTCGAGAACGCGACCAAATTTCTGACGTCACACGAGACGTACATTCTTGTACAAAAGGTAACGTACATTATTGTTGTAGTTTCTGATACATAGTGATGTTGCTGTGTTGGGATAGGGTTAGATGGTGAGGTCAAATCGGTTACATGGTGATGTTTTAATTGTTGGAGGGGGAGGTGGGGTGGAGGGGGAGGTGGGGTGGAGGGTAGGGATGATGGGAGGCTGGACTGTCCAGTTGATGTGACAGGTGTTCGTTGTAAGTTTGATGTGATGTTGAGGCTGGACTGTTCACTCAATGTGTTGTTGTGATGTTGAGGACAATGATGGTGTAGTTTGTCTGCTGGTCTAGTTTGCTGCTAAGTTAGGCTTGTCTCCCCACGACGTGATGCCTGTGCGTTCTTCAGCTTATTGAGCATACAGTAAAACTGACATGGGCGTCTTTGTGTCAACACTGGGGCCCAGTTAATGGTAGGATAGGGCATGGGGCAGGCTGTGTTCACGACTTAGTTAGGATAGGGCATAGAACAGGCTGTGTTCACGACTCAGTTAGGATAGGGCATGGGGCAGGCTGTGTTCATGACTCGGTTAGGATAGGGCATGGGGCAGACTGTGTTCATGACTCAGTTAGGATAGGGCATAGGACAGGCTGTGTTCATGACTCAGTTAGGATAGGGCATAGGACAGGCTGTGTTCATGACTCAGTTAGGATAGGGCATGGGGCAGGCTGTGTTCATGACTCAGTTAGGATAGGGCATGGGGCAGGCTGTGTTCATGACTCAGTTAGGATAGGGCATGGGGCAGGCTGTGTTGATGACTCCTTTTGGTACACACTGTTGGGGTTGTACCAGTGTGTGTAGAGAACATGTAATCAGACGACATTAGCCAAGGATCACTCAAGTGGTGCCAGGGTGGACAAGAACAGATCACTGTAACACACAGAGGATGTTGTAAAAGAGAACTAAGAGGGTGGTGTATGTGGATAGCAGCTTCATGAAAACATCCCCAAACAAGGGATCAGATAAAAGCCTAAAGGGAAGGACCAGCTCTCGGGTTGTCCTCGCTTGAAGTTATGGGTTGTCCTCGCTTGAAGTTATGGGTTGTCCTCGCTTGAAGTTATGGGTTGTCCTCGCTTGAAGTTATGGGTTGTCCTCGCTTGAAGTTATGGGTTGTCCTCGCTTGAAGTCATGGGTTGTCCTCGCTTGAAGTTATGGGTTGTCCTCGCTTGAAGTCATGGGTTGTCCTCGCATGAAGTTATGGGTTGTCCTCGCTTGAAGTTATGGGTTGTTTCGCTTGAAGTTATGGGTTGGCCTCGCTTGAAGTTATGATCTTTACTTCTACAACCAGTTATGGGGTGTCCTCACTTGAAGCTAAGTCCTTTCCTTCTACAACCAGTTATGGGTTGTCCTCGCTTGAAGTTATGGGTAGTCGTTGCTGGAAGTTATGACCTTTCCTTCTACAGCCAGTTATGGGTTGTCCTCACTTGAGGTTATGGGTTGTCCTTGCTTGATGCTTTGGCCTTTCCTTCTACAACCAGTTATGGGGTGTCCTCACTTGAAGCTAAGTCCTTTCCTTCTGCAACCAGATATGGGTTGTTCTCGCCTGAAGTTAAGACCTTTCCTTCTACAACCAGTTTGCAAATTACAAATTTATTGTGATGCCTCACATAATATGTACGTTCGGATAAAGAATATTGAAGAGGAAAGATAAAACTGAACAGCTGTTAGTAGTGTCGAGTTTTTACAGATGTCCATGTTAGTGGTGGTGAGATGGCCATGTTAGTGGTGGTGAGATGTCCATGTTAGTGGTGGTGAGATGTCCATGTTAGTGGTGGTGAGATGTCCATGTTAGTGGTGGTGAGATGTCCATGTTAGTGGTGGTGAGATGTCCATGTTAGTGGTGGTGAGATGTCCATGTTAGTGGTGGTGAGATGTCCATGTTAGTGGTGGTGAGATGTCCATGTTAGTGGTGGTGAGATGTCCATGTTAGTGGTGGTGAGATGCCCATGTTAGTGGTGGTGAGATATCCATGTTAGTGGTGGTGAGATGTCCATGTTAGTGGTGCTGAGATGTTCATGTTAGTGGTGGTGAGATGTCCATGTTAGTGGAGGTGAGATGTCCATGTTAGTGGTGGTGAGATGTCCATGTTAGTGGTGGTGAGATGTCCATGTTAGGGGTGGTGAGATGTCCATGTTAGTGGTGGTGAGATGTCCATGTTAGTGGTGGTGAGATGTGCATGTTAATGGTGGTGAGATGTGCATGTTAATGGTGGTGAGATGTCCATGTTAGTGTGGCTGAGTTGTCCATGTTAGTTGTGGTGAGATGTCCATGTTAGTTGTGGTGAGATGTACATGTTAGTGGTAGTTAGATGTCCATGTTAGTGGTGGTGAGATGTGCATGTTAGTGTGGCTGAGTTGTCCATGTTAGTTGTGGTGAGATGTGCATGTTAGTGGTAGTTAGATGTCCATGTTAGTGGTGGTGAGATGTGCATGTTAGTGGTAGTTAGTTGTCCATGTTAGTTGTGGTGAGATGTGCATGTTAGTGGTGGTGAGATGTGCATGTTAGTGTGGCTGAGTTGTCCATGTTAGTTGTGGTGAGATGTGCATGTTAGTGGTAGTTAGATGTCCATGTTAGTGGTGGTGAGATGTGCATGTTAGTGGTAGTTAGTTGTCCATGTTAGTTGTGGTGAGATGTGCATGTTAGTGGTAGTTAGATGTCCATGTTAGTGATGGTGAGATGTCCATATGGCTGAGAAGTCCATGTTAGTGGTGGTGAGATGTCCATGTTAGTGTGGCTGAGTTGTCCATGTTAGTTGTGGTGAGATGTCCATGTTAGTGGCGGTGAGATGTCCATGTTAGTGGTGGTGAGATGTGCATGTTAATGGTGGTGAGATGTGCATGTTAATGGTGGTGAGATGTCCATGTTAGTGTGGCTGAGTTGTCCATGTTAGTTGTGGTGAGATGTCCATGTTAGTGGCGGTGAGATGTCCATGTTAGTGGTGGTGAGATGTGCATGTTAATGGTGGTGAGATGTGCATGTTAATGGTGGTGAGATGTCCATGTTAGTGTGGCTGAGTTGTCCATGTTAGTTGTGGTGAGATGTGCATGTTAGTGGTAGTTAGATGTCCATGTTAGTGATGGTGAGATGTCCATGTGGCTGATAAGTTCATGTTAGTGGTGGAGAGATGTCCGTGTTAGTGGGGCTGAGGTACACCTTCATGCAAGTTTTATCCCAACCCTAGATTGTTCCATGATCCCATGGATCCCATCCTAGGGGTTCCTGCATGGACCTGCCCACTGTAATCATCCAAGCATGCAGTAAAAGGTTACCGAGGAAGGTTGTCTATAGAGCCAGGATCCTCAGCATGTAAAACCCTGGCTGTGAAACCCGACACTGAAATTGCTTTCTGTAAGGTTGTGGCCACATGCTAGAACGATCAGTCGAACTCATCGATAAATCAATCAATCCATGCTATCCGTTGTCTCTCTTCATTATCAGCGAACTGATTGTAGAACAAGTGTTGTTGCTTGATCTGTCCTGGGAACTTTATACACTCTTCCCCATCTCTCACCCTCTCTCACTCTCTCCCCCATCCCCCTCCCAATCTCCTCCTCTCCTACCTTCTCTCACTCTCTCCTACCCTCTCCCATCCTATCTCACTCTCTCCCATCCTCTCCCACCCCGCTCACACTCTCTCACCCCGCTCACCCTCTGCCACCCCTCTCACCCTCTCTCACCCTCTCCCACCCCTCTCACACTCTCTCACCCTCTCCCACCCCTCTCACTCTCTCCCACCCTCTCCTACCTTTTCTCACCCTCTCCCACCCCCTCTCACCCTCTGCCACTCTCTCCCACCCCTCTCACTCTCTCCCATCTTCTCTCACCCTCTCCCACCCCCTCTCACCCTCTCCCACTCTCTCCCACCCCTTTCATTTTCTCCCACCTTCTCTCACCTTCTCCCACCCCTTTCACCCTCTCTCACCCTCTGCCACTCTCTCCCACCCCTCTCACTCTCTCCCATCTTCTCTCACCCTCTCCCACCCCCTCTCACCCTCTCCCACTCTCTCCCACCCCTTTCATTTTCTCCCACCTTCTCTCACCTTCTCCCACCCCTTTCACCCTCTCTCACTCTCTCCCACCCCTCTCACCATCTCCCACCCTCTCCCACCCCCTCTCACCCTCTCCCACTCTCTCCCACCCCTCTCACTCTTTCCCCACCTCTCACCCTCTCCCACCTTCTCTCACCCTCTCCCACCCTCTCTCACCCTCTCCCACCCCTCTCACTCCCCCCCCCTCCCACCCTCTCCCACCTTCTTTCATCCTCTCCCACCCTCTCTCACCCTCTCCCACTCTCTCCCACCCCTCTCACTCTCCCCCCCTCCCACCCTCTCCCACCTTCTCTCACCCCCTCCCACCCTCTCTCACCCTCTCCCACCCCCTCTCACCCTCTCTCACCCTCTCCCACCCTCTCCCACCCTCTCTCACCCTCTCCCACCCTCTCTCACCCTCTCCCACCCTCTCCCACCCCCTCCCACCCTCTCTCACCCTCTCTCACCCTCTCCCACCCTCTCTCACCCTCTCCCACCCCTCTCACCCTCTCCCACCCTCTCTCACCCTCTACCACCCCTCTCACCCTCTCCCACCCTCTCTCACCCTCTCCCACCCCCTCTCACCCTCTCCCACCCTCTCCCACCCCCTCCAACCCTCTCTCACCCTCTCCCACCCCTCTCACCCTCCCTCACCCTCTCCCACCCTCTCTCACCCTCTCCCACCCCCTCTCACCCTCTCCCACCCTCTCCCACCCCCTCCAACCCTCTCTCACCCTCTCCCACCCCTCTCACCCTCCCTCACCCTCTCCCACCCTCTCCAACCCTCTCCCACATTCTCCCACTCTCTCTCACCCTCTCCCACCCTCTCTCACCCTCTCCCACCCTCTCTCACCCTCTCCCACCCTCTCCCACCCTTTCTCATCTTCTCCCACCCTCTCCCACCCTTTCTCACCCTCTCCCACCCTCTCCGACCCTCTCTCACCCACTTCAAACGTCTCCCACCCTCTCTCACCCTCTCCCACCCCTCTCACCCTCTCCCACCCTCCCTCACCCTCTCCCACCCCTCTCACCCTCTCCCACCCTCTCTCATCCTCTCCCACCCTCTCCCACCCTTTCTCACCCTCTCTCACCCCCTCTCACCCTCCCCCACCCTCTCCCACCCTCTCTTACCTTCTCTCACCCTCTCCCACCCTCTCCCACGCCCTCTCACCCTCTCCCACCCTCTCTCACCTTCTCCCACCCTCTCCCACCCTCTCTCACCCTCTCCCACCCTCTCCGACCCTCTCTCACCCTCTTCCACCGTCTCCCACCCTCTCTCACCCTCTCCCACCCCTCTCACCCTCTCCCACCCTCTCTCACCCTCTCCCACCCCTCTCACCCTCTCTCATCCTCTCCCACCCTCTCCCACCCTTTCTCACCCTCTCCCACCCCCTCTCACCCTCCCCCACCCTCTCCCACCCTCTCTCACCCTCTTCCACCCTCTCCCACCCTCTCCCACCCCCTCCCACCCTCTCGCACCCTCTCCCACCCCCTCTCACCCTCTCCCACCCTCTCTCACCCTCTCCCACCCTCTCTCACCCCCTCTCACCCTCTCCCACCCTCTCTCACCCTCTCCCACCCTCTCTCACCCTCCCCCACCCTCTCCTACCCTCTCTCACCCTCTGCCACGCTCTCTCACCCTCTGCCACCCTCTCTCACCCTCTCCCACCCTCTCCCACCCTCTCTCACCCTCTCCTACCCTCTCCCACCCTCTCTCACCCTCTCCCACCCCCTCTCACCCTCCCCCACCCTCTCCCATCCTCTCTCACCTTCTCCCACCCTCTCCCACCCTCTCCCACCTTCTCCCACCCTCTTACCCTCTCACACCCTCTCCCACCCTCTCCCACCCTCTCCCACCCTCTCTCACTCTCTCCCACCCTCTCTCACTCTCTCCCACCCCCTCTCACCCTACCCCACCCTCTCCCACCCTCTCTCACCTTCTCCCACCCTCTCCCACCCTCTCCCACCCTCTCCCACCCCCTCTCACCCTCTCCCACCCTCTCCCACCTTCTCGCACCCTCTCCCACCCTCTCCCACCCTCTCACCCTCCCCCACCCTCTCCCACCCTCTCTCACCTTCTCCCACCATCTCTCACCTTCTTCCACCCTCTCCCACCCTCTCTCACCCTCTCCCACCCTCTCTCACCCTCTCCCACCCTCTCCCACCCTCTCTCACCCTCTCCCACCCTCTCCCACCCTCCCCCACCCCCTCTCACCCTCCCCCACCCTCTCCCACCCTCTCCCACCCTCTCCCACCCTCTCTCACCCTCTCCCACCCTCTCTCATCCTCTCCCACCCTCTCCCACCCTCTCTCACCCTCTTTCACCCTCTCCCACCCTCTCTCACCCCCTTCCTTTGTTTACCCAACTTGTAAATGTCTGACATTGTGTAAATCTGTGCGCATGTCCACAGGAACGGATGTCTGAAGACAGGGAAACACCAGTGTCCATGGCAACACAGTACACCTACGTGCCTCTGTTAGACAGGTATGGATGTGTTTGGTATGTGTACTTGAGTGTACTCACAGATATGTATACTTGAGTGTACTCAATCACACACACAGAGATATACACACACAGACAGACATACTCACAGACACACTGATAGACACACACGTAGACACACACAGACACATACACAGAGAGACACAAACCCGCATACACACACATACATACACAGACACAGACGCCTATACATATATAACCACAATGAACTGGTCAACTGTCTTGACCTGACCATGAAGGGAATGTCATGGAAACACTGACCCTGAAAGGAATTTCATGGAAACACTGACCCTGAAAGGAATGTCATGGAGAGCTGACAGCTTTGGCGCCGTTGAATCCGTGTCAGTATATCCATATCCTGAAGTGGCATACATGCCATCTCTGCGTGACCTTGAAATGACATTGGGACTAGAACTGCCCTATTTTTAGAACAGAGAATCGTGGTGGCGCAGTGACTAATGCACAGCATTCCCAGCCAAGCGATCTATGTTCAAACACCAAGTCAGGCGGGGTATTTTTCGATTGCAGACGGTTTCCTGGGTCGACCCGATCTCGGAGTCGCGGAGCAAGTCTAGGAGGTGTGGCCCGCTTGATGCCGACTACATCATCCCTAGTATGGCCCGCGTGATGCCGACTACATCCTCTCTAGTGTGGCCCGCTTGATGCCGACTTCATCCTCCCTAGTGTGGCCCGCGTGATGCCGACTTCATCCTCCCTAGTGTGGCCCGCGTGATGCCGACTACATCCTCTCTAGTGTGGCCCGCTTGATGCCGACTTCATCCTCCCTAGTGTGGCCCGCGTGATGCCGACTACATCCTCTCTAGTGTGGCCGACTTGATGTCGACTTCATCCTCCCTAGTGTGGCCCGCGTGATGCCGACTACATCCTCTTTAGTGTAACCCGCGTGATGCCGACTACATCCTCTCTAGTGTGGCCGACTTGATGTCGACTTCATCCTCCCTAGTGTGGCCCGCGTGATGCCGACTACATCCTCTCTAGTGTGGCCCGCATGATGCCGACTTCATCCTCCCTAGTGTGGCCCGCGTGATGCCGACTACATCCTCCCTAGTGTGGCCCGCGTGAGGCCGACTACATCCTCTCTAGTGTGGCCCGCGTGATACCGGCTACATCCTCTCTAGTGTGGCCCGCGTGATACCGGCTACATCCTCTCTAGTGTGGCCCGCGTGATACCGGCTACATCCTCTCTAGTGTGGCCCGCGTGATGCCGACTACATCCTCCTCAGTGGGGCTCAGCTCAAGCGGATATGAGTTTACCACCACATGCCCGATATGTCAGCCCCCTTGGGAGCAGCATCTTCACTTTGGAACAGTTGAGAATGAAACCAGTCATCACATGCTAGTTTGACTTTCTCATCAAGAACACGGACAGAATGAAACCAGTCATCACATGCTAGTTTGACTTTCTCATCAAGAACACGGACAGAATGAAACCAGTCATCCCATGCTAGTTTGACTTTCTCATCAAGAACACGGACAGAATGAAACCAGTCATCACATGCTAGTTTGACTTTCTCATCAAGAACACGGACAGAATGAAACCAGTTGACTTAACGTCTTTATACTGGTTTAGAAGACCCTACAGAGTCTGTATACAACCAGTTACATTTACATCACCTTGCGCTAAAAGCTATACGCATCCAATCTATTCTTAAATGCATTAATTGCCCCTGCCGCCACTACTTCATGTGGCAATGCATTCCAAGCATTCACCACTCTCTGACTAAACAAATATTTCCTAATATCTAATCTGAACCTCTCTTTAGTCAGCTTGTAGCTATGCCCTCGTGTTATTGTTGGTGGCTGTATTAAAAAAAATTAACTTGTTATAGTCTAATTTATCGATTCCTCTGATCATCTTATAAACCTGTATTAAGTCACCACGAATTCTTCTCTCTTCGAGACACTGTAGGCCGGTTTTTCTGAGTCTTTCCTCATAACTGTAATTCTGGAATCCCACTATCATCTTTGTCGCTCTTTTTTGTATCCTTCTAGCATGTTATCCCATACCAGTTTGACCCCTTCCTCGCGGTCAAAGGGTCAACATCATCAGTAGTTTGTACATCAATAAGTATATGCGCTGAGTAGTTTGTACATCAATAAGTATATGCGCTGAGTAGTTTGTACATCAATGAGTATGTGGACTGAGTAGTTTGTACATCAATGAGTATGTGGACTGAGTAGTTTGTACATCAATGAGTATGTGTACTGAGAAGCTTGTACATCAATGAGTATGTGTACTGAGAAGCTTGTACATCAATGAGTATGTGGACTGAGAAGCTTGTACATCAATGAGTATGTGTACTGAGAAGCTTGTACATCAATGAGTATGTGGACTGAGAAGCTTGTACATCAATGAGTATGTGGACTGAGAAGCTTGTACATCAATGAGTATGTGTACTAAGAAGCTTGTACATCAATGAGTATGTGTACTGAGAAGCTTGTACATCAATGAGTATGTGAACTGAGAAGCTTGTACATCAATGAGTATGTGAACTGAGAAGCTTGTACATCAATGAGTATGTGAACTGAGAAGCTTGTACATCAATGAGTATGTGAACTGAGTAGTTTGTATGAGCGTACATCAATGTGGAGTGAGATTTGTACTGAATGTGAACTGAGTAGTTTTTACACCAAAATCGATATTTCTCTAAACCAAGAGCCACTAGACAAGTGTTCCTGTCAAAATGGTGTCCGGATCCAAGATATTTGCAAGGATTGAGTTGTTGCCTTCACAGTCAATTTGTTTGTTGTTCAGATGTAGCACGTGCTGCTATCTATGGTACATTCTCCCCTACAACCCCTCCAAAATATAACAAATATACAGAGTGTTTCCCTAACCGTGACACATATAGAAAGATATCTCCCAGAGCATCTAAATATGCATCATCCTGTTCATGCAATGCCCACATGTTCAACCATCTTGATACATTACAGATATACAGAGCTGTTCCCTAACTTTCGGATACACGTGGCGGAAGTGCCAGATAGCCGCAAGAAACAACGTCTGCGCACAGGGCTCAAATCTCCCAGCCCAGCTGGCAAGCTGATTGGTCGAACAAGCCGGAAACCAGACCCTGGCACTAGAAGAGGCTCCCGGCGGAAGTAATTCAGAATCATATTTGTCTCCAGAGATACCAGATCTGCGCATCTTTTCAGGGGCGGAAACAGCAGTATTTTGATGGAGATACCAGATCTGCGCATCTTTTCAGGGGTGGACACAGCAGTATTTTGATGGCGAAACCAGATCTGCGCATCTTTTCAGGGGCAGAAACAGCAGTATTTCGATGGAGATACCAGATCTGCGCATCTTTTCAGTGGCGGAAGCAGCAGTATTTTGATGGAGATACCAGATCTGCGCATCTTTTCAGGGGTGGACACAGCAGTATTTTGATGGCGAAACCAGATCTGCGCATCTTTTCAGGGGCAGAAACAGCAGTATTTTGATGGAGATACCAGATCTGCGCATCTTTTCAGTGGCGGAAGCAGCAGTATTTTGATGGAGATACCAGATCTGCGCATCTTTTCAGTGGCGGAAGCAGCAGTATTTTGATGGAGATACCAGATCTGCGCATCTTTTCAGGGGCGGAAACAGCAGTATTTTGATGGCGAAACCAGATCTGCGCATCTTTTCAGGGGCAGAAACAGCAGTATTTTGATGGCGAAACCAGATCTGCGCATCTTTTCAGGGGCGGAAACAGCAGTATTTTGATGGCGAAACCAGATCTGCGCATCTTTTCAGGGGCGGAAACAGCAGTATTTTGATGGCGAAACCAGATCTGCGCATCTTTTCAGGGGCAGAAACAGCAGTATTTTGATGGCGAAACCAGATCTGCGCATCTTTTCAGGGGCAGAGAGAGCAGTATTTGGCGAATAACGCCACAACGCACTAACTAATCAAAAGTTTTGTTGTTTTAGCTTTCACAATCCTCATCATCATCATCATCAAATGTTATGTCTCGTGGCGTTGACGATCCTTCCTTAACCATATGTTCTCTGATCGTATCATCACTTTATACGTTCTCTGCGCCCTCATCCAGTTTGTCTTGCCATTTCATCTACTTCTTTCACTGTCTTCCAATATATTTTGCCCACTCCCTTGTCTATTTCTCTCTTGTTATTTCTCTCTTGTTATATCTCCCTTGTCTATTTCTCTCTTGTTATATCTCTCTTGTTATATCTCTCTTGTTATATCTCTCTTGTTATAACTCCCTTGTCTATTTCTCTCTTGTTATATCTCTCTTGTTATATCTCTCTTGTTATATCTCTCTTGTTATATCTCCCTTGTCTATTTCTCTCTTGTTATATCTCTCTTGTTATATCTCTCTTGTTATATCTCTCTTGTTATATCTCTTTTGTTATATCTCCCTTGTCTATTTCTCTCTTGTTATATCTCTCTTGTTATATCTCTCTTGTTATATCTCTCTTGTTATATCTCCCTTGTCTATTTCTCTCTTGTTATATCTCTCTTGTTATATCTCTCTTGTTATATCTCCCTTGTTATATCTCCCTTGTCTATTTCTCTCTTGTTATATCTCTCTTGTTATATCTCTCTTGTTATATCTCTCTTGTTATATCTCTCTTGTTATATCTCCCTTGTCTATTTCTCTCTTGTTATATCTCTCTTGTTATATCTCTCTTGTTATATCTCTCTTGTTATAATTCTCTTGTTATATCTCTCTTGTCTATTTCTCTCTGTTTATATCTCTCTTGTTATATCTCTCTTGTTATATCTCTCTTGGTATATCTCTCTTGTTATCTCTCTCTTGTTATATCTCCCTTGTCTATTTCTCTCTTGTTATCTCTCTCTTGTTATATCTCTCTTGTTATATCTCTCTTGTTATAATTCTCTTGTTATATCTCCCTTGTCTATTTCTCTCTTGTTATATCTCTCTTGTTATATCTCTCTTGTTATATCTCTCTTGTTATATCTCTCTTGTTATATCTCTCTTGGTATATCTCTCTTGTTATCTCTCTCTTGTTATATCTCTCTTGTTATATCTCTCTTGTTATATCTCCCTTGTCTATTTCTCTCTTGTTATATATCTCTTGTTATATCTCTCTTGTTATATCTCTCTTGTTATATCTCCCTTGTCTATTTCTCTCTTGTTATATCTCTCTTGTTATATCTCTCTTGTTATATCTCTCTTGTTATAATTCTCTTGTTATATCTCTCTTGTCTATTTCTCTCTGTTTATATCTCTCTTGTTATATCTCTCTTGTTATATCTCTCTTGGTATATCTCTCTTGTTATCTCTCTCTTGTTATATCTCTCTTGTTATATCTTTCTTGTTATATCTCCTTTGTTATATCTCTCTTGTTATATCTCTCTTGTTATATCTCTCTTATTATATCTCTCTGTTTATATCTCTCTTGTTATATCTCTCTTGTTATATCTCTCTTGTTATATCTCTCTTGTTATATCTCTCTTATTATATCTCTCTTGTAATATCTATCTCTACCCCTGCCTTGTCAGATACCTTTTCAGTCTTCAGAATATGATTTGCTGAAAGTATTCTCCAACTTTTTGTGGACCCAAGGCTCTTGTTTCCTCTTGACAGGTGAAGGTCGAATGATGTTTTGTGTCTCTCATGTCTATAAATAGAAAGGAATGTCTATATCTGTGTCCTACAGAAGTAGAAGAGAATGTCTATATCTGTGTTGTACAGAAGTAGAAGAGAATGTCTATATCTGTGTTGTAGAGAAATCGAAATGAGTATTTGTTACTTGCTTAATGTACATGGCATAGTATTCCAGCCTCTTCTTCCCCTATGCTCCATAGCCTAATGTTCCTACCCTCTATGTTCCATACATCTAATTCCTTGAACCGAACACACACACGTTTCCTAATCTGTCTGTCATACAATTAATTTAATCTGTCCAAAAATATTCGATTTCTCCATTTATTCAGCATATATCTAATTTCTAGATTCTAACCTTTTCCTAGATCTTCATCTCTCCCTACATCTAATTTCTAGATCCTAACCTTCCTCTAGATCTTCAACTCTCCCTACATCTAATTTCTAGATCCTAACCTTCCCCTAGATCTTCATCTCTCCCTACATCTAATTTCTAGATCCTAACCTTCCCCTAGATCTTCAACTCTCCCTACATCTAATTTCTAGATCCTAATCTTCCCCTAGATCCTCGTCTCTCCCTACATCTAATTTCTAGATCCTAACCTTCCCTTAGATCCTCGTCTCTCCCTACATCTAATTTCTAGATCCTAACCTTCCCCTAGATCTTCAACTCTCCCTACATCTAATTTCTAGATCCTAACCTTCCCCTAGATCTTCATCTATCCCTACATCTAATTTCTAGATCCTAACCTTCCTCTAGATCTTCGTCTCTCCCCACGTCTCATTTCCTGACACCAGCCATCATTTATTTCTCCATTCTCTGCTCCTATATCTGATCTGACCACAATAACTGACACTCCTGATAGCAATATCCTTAATCCAATTGTGGATGTGTAACTAAATCATTATATATTGGGGAAATCCATCCAGTCTCTGTTGAACATCTTTACACAAGGGACAGTCGTGTGGGCGTGGAGCAGCGTGTATGGTCGTGTGAGTGAGTGGTCGTGTGAGAGGCACGTGTATGGTCGTCTGAGGGCAGATGTATGAGGGGCAGGTGTATGGTCGTGTGAGGGGCAAGTGTATAGTCGTGTGAGGGGCAGGTGTATGGTCGTGTGAGGGGCAAGTGTATGGTCGTGTGAGGGGCAGGTGTATTGTCGTGTGAGGGGCAGGTGTATGGTCGTGTGAGGGGCAGGTGTGTGGTCGTGTGAATGAGTGGTCGTGTGAGGGGCAGGTGTATGGTCGTGTGAGGGGCAAGTGTATGGTCGTGTGAGGGGCAGTTGTATGGTCGTGTGATTGAGTGGTCGTGTGAGGGGCAGGTGTATGGTCGTGTGAGGGGCAGGTGTATGGTCGTGTGAGGGGCAGGTGTATGGTCGTGTGAGGGGCAGGTGTATGGTCGTGTGAGGGGCAGGTGTATGGTCGTGTGAATGAGTGGTTATATGAGAGAGAGAGAGTGGTCGTTGAGCAAGAGTGAGTGAGATCCTGTGAGAGCAAGTGATGTTAGCAAGATTTCTACCAATAGCTGTGGCATTGCCTAGCAGGAAGTCTGTATCCGAGCCGTGGAAGTGGTGTCTCGCAGGAAGTCTGTATTCGAGCCGTGGAAGTGGTGTCTCGCAGGAGGTCTGTATCCGAGCCGTGGAAGTGGTAACTCGCAGGAAGTCTGTATCCAAGTTGTGTCAGTGCCTGATGACAACAACACAGTTCTTTTACATAATGAGAATGCTAGTCCCAAGCACAACCCTATGTAATATTTTTGTTTAGACGCCTGTGATGTTACATTCGACCGAATCTCTGCTCGCCGGGCAGAACTCTGGCTAGAAATCATCTTGACTTGCAGAATGAGTTTGTAAGACGTCTGTGACCAATCAGAAAGTAGCTATTCGTATTTCACAAGACATCACTGAAGGCTGTGTTGATGGATCCTTAAGTTATTATTAGAGCAGCTAATACGTTTCCCTGGGATTCATCTGAGAGAAGTGTTGTACTATAAGATTATTTGTCTGTTTGGGAGTTGCATGTTGGTATGTTGCAGACATGCTGATGTTGCTAACCCTGCCAGCATTATCAAGAATGGTCTCTTCAAGGACAGCAGTGTCGGAATGAGAGTAACATTACAGCTATTTAGCTGAACTGGCATCGCTGCTTAACAGGCAGACCAGCAGGACGTCTCTCTTTCAGAAGCCCGACCAATAGAGAATGTCTCTTTCAGCAGCCCCCCCCTCCCCCACCAATAGGGAAGTCTCCAGCAGCCCGACCAATAGGGAATGTCTCTTTCAGCAGCCCGACCAATAGGGAAGTCTCCAGCAGCCCGACCAATAGGGAATGTCTCTTTCAGCAGCCCGACCAATAGGGAAGTCTCCAGCAGCCCGACCAACAGGGAATGTCTCTTTCAGCAGCCCGACCAATAGGGAAGTCTCCAGCAGCCCGACCAATAGGGAATGTCTCTTTCAGCAGCCCGACCAATAGGGAAGTCTCCAGCAGCCCGACCAACAGGGAATGTCTCTTTCAGCAGCCCGACCAATAGGGAAGTCTCCAGCAGCCCGACCAATAGGGAATGTCTCTTTCAGCAGCCCGACCAATAGGGAAGTCTCCAGCAGCCCGACCAATAGGGAATGTCTCTTTCAGCAGCCCGACCAATAGGGAAGTCTCCAGCAGCCCGACCAATAGGGAAGTCTCCAGCAGCCCGACCAACAGGGAAGTTTCCAGCAACTGCTTTGTCAATGAAACATCGGTACGGGCATAGGTAATTTTTACTTTTTGATTATTAAAACCTGTCGTCCACACTGCACGGCGACTACCAGAGCAAGAGGTCTACCAGCCTAAAAATCCAACCCGAGCCAGAACAATTGGTAAAACATTGGCAGGATAAAGTTAAATTGGCAGAGTGGTATGAGTCGGCGCTTCCCATGACATGAGGGCCGGGTTTGCTTAAAGTTAGCATCACGCCCTAGTCTACCCAATTGTACATGACTTAATGTTAGGTGTGGCAGGGTAGCGAGAAGTTAAACTGGTCAGCCCACCTGATGAGAAGCTCAGTCTGTGTACTATGAGGCCTGCAACACTCCATCCCTGATAGCAGTGGCTGCTGCAGCACTATCTATTAATGTGAATAAATAATTCAGAAAAGAGGAGTAACATAGTGAGGAATAGAGGATACACGTAGAGAGATAAAGGGGACGACAGAGAGACCGAGTGCAGACAGGGCAGTTCATTGATAGAGACTGGTCGCCATGATGGTGTACAGATGGAAGCTGTGACCCGGTTATCTGGCGACGTTTGTGACAGACACGAGATTATCAGCACTCCTGCATTGAGAGAATGTCCTCAGCACGGAATAACAGGGTAGAAGACTCTCCAACACATGAGACTGACTACCCCACCATTGACACATGTCTGACGCTCTATTGAAGGCAAGCTCTATAAACGACTGATCCTACATGAGTACAAGAATGTTTACCATCCTCAACAAGAAGAAGAAGAAGACGAAGAAGAAGAAGAAGAAGAAGAAGAAGAAGAAGAAGAAGAAGTAAAAGAAGAAGAAGAGGAAGAGGAAGAAGAAGAGAAAGAGGAAAAAGAAGAAAAGGACAAATAAGAAGAAGAAGAAAAAGAAGAAGAAAAAGAAGAAGGAGAAGAAGAATATGTAGAAGAATTCACTGATGGCGATAACAGGACATCTATACAACTTGTCAAGTGATATGTGCGCCCACCTCTCTCCCCCCCCCCCTTTCACACCACGTGCCGACAAGTCCTACAGTCAACCCAGAGCTCAATGAACAAGTTGGTCCATGCGACCATTCAACGACCGACGGTACGACGGACCAATTGATTTGCTTACGTGTTATGTCGCCTTTATGAGCGTGTCACGTGACAGTCGTCAAGTGAAGCCGATTGGACTTCTAAGACTGCGTCTGATTGGTTGTTTTGTTGCCCGCCAGACTCTAAATTGAGCTGATTGGCCAGGACAGGTCCAGGGTGTTCAGACGGAAACAGATAAAGTTGTGGATGTGAAACGTCATGGGTAGAATGAAACCATTTCCATTGCTGACTTACTTCATTTCTTTCTTCGTCATTCTGTCATCTTTCATTGCCCTGTTATCTAACAATCAGTTTCACAACAAGTGCATTCACGTTCAATATTCGGAGCTGGGCTGCAGCCGGAGCATTTGCTCAACAAGCTGCACCAGCAGTCTGCCTTTCCTGTCTCACGTTCACTTTCATAGTTAGTTAGTCCATAGGTCAGTTAGTCAGCCAGTTAGTCAGCGAGCTAGCCAGCCTAACAGTCAGTTAGTCAGCCAGGTAGTCAGGTAGACAATAACTCAGTTACTTAGTAAGTCAGCTAGTGAATCCGGTAGTCAGTTAGTCAATTAGCCAATCCGCTAGTCAGCCAGGTAGTCAGTCAGTCAGGTAGTCAGTTAGTCAGCTAAACAGTCAGTTAGTTAGTTAGCCAAGTAGACAGTCAGTCAGTGGGGTATTCAGTAAATCAGTCAGTCAGGAAGTCAGTCAGTTAGTCAGTCAGGTAGTCAGTCAGTTAATCAGTCAGGTAGTTAGCCAGTTAGTCAGTTAGGTAGTCAGTCAGTCAATTAGCCAATAGTCAGTCAGTCAGTTAGTCAGTCAGGTCGTCAGTCAGTCAGTCAGGTAGTCAGTCAGATAGTCAGTCAGTTATCCAGGTAGTCATTCAGATAGTCAGTCAGTCAGCCAAAAGTCAGTCAGTCAGGTAGTCAGTCAGTTAGTCATCCAGGTAGTCAGTTAGTTAGTTGCCCCTTGCAAGCGAAGATGGCGACACCATTAGACAGTTGTGCCTCGATGATATAACGCGCTCCATTTGGATTATAGTGAGGAAGAAGCTGGATGTGGTAACACCTCCCAGGCAATTTCCTGCAGATCGCACATAGTGCGGTGAGGCGTATGAGGTCGAGCGTTATCTTGCATGAGCAGGACGCCCTTTGTGATCAAACGAGGTGGTGTTTTTCCCGCAGACGGTTATGCACATCAATCAAAATCCGCATGTACTGTTCACTGTTGGCACCACGTGCTAGACAATCAACATGAATGATGCCAAGTTTGTCCCAGAATACACTCGCCATCACTTGACCTGCAGGCGCAAGTGTCCGACATCATGTGGATGGTGTTGATTGCATATACTTCCACTGATTGGATGGTCGTTTCGTATGCTTCCACTGATTGGATGGTCGTTTCGAATGCTTCCACTGATTGGATTGTCGTTTCCTATACTTCCACTGATTGGATGGTCGTTTCGTATGCTTCCACTGATTGGATGGTCGTTTCGTATGCTTCCACTGATTGGATGGTCGTTTGGTATACTTGCACTGATTGGATGGTCGTTTCGATTCAGGAGTTTAACGACGCGTCCAGGTCTGTCACATGTAATGAAGCGATCGAAAAAGTCATGCTCTTTTATCTCAGGACGTTACATCAATTGTCTTCCAAAAATGCAAATGCTCGTGAATAATAGTGTTCACAGTACCCAGAGAAAGACTTGCCTCTTGTGCAATATCATGACAGATTATGCGTCGATTGTCCATGATAGGGCGTTCCACAACCTGTATATTCACAGGAATGACTGTGGTGGGTTGAGATCCACCACGACCTGGATCATCACTCATGGATGTACGGCCTTCTCTAAAACGTTTGCACCATTCAAATGTCTTCCTGCGGCTGAGTGTCTCATCACAGTATTGTGATTACAGTCGTCTGGATATTTCCGCAGGTTTCATGCCTTCTTTCACAAGAAACATCTTCACAACAGTTCCATGAAAGCACAAACAGTGTTGTCCGACATTTTTATTTATCTGTCACGTGACTGAACCAGGTGAAGTGGGCCACCTAGCAGTAATAGGACACAAGTGCCCCTAGCTAAAGATAGTAGTTTCAGCCCACTATAACCTTTTCAGGTAAAATTAGGACACAATGTCCTGGTCTGATTTGAACTCCTCTCGTGTGTGGTTGTGTTTGTTCAAGTCTACGTTTGTTAGTGCTCATTTGTGTGCTGTCAGCGTGATGTCGTGTTTCTATGTGTTTGTCTACGTGTGTTTGTCTACGTGTATTTGAACGTCTGTGTTTATGTTTGGTTGTGTGTTTACTTAGGGGAGTGGTGAACATGATTTATTGGAAACTTGTTTATGTCAGTGTCTGTGTGTGTGAAGGTGAGTGTGTGTGAGTGTGTGTGAGGGTGAGTGTCTGTGTGTGTGAAGGTGAGTGTGTGTGAGTGTGTGTGAGGGTGAGTGTCTGTGTGTGTGAAGGTGAGTGTGTGTGAGGGGTGAGTGTGAGTGTGTGTGAGGGTGAGTGTCTGTGTGTGTGAGGGTAAGTGTGTGTGAGGGGTGAGTGTGTGTGTGAGTGTGTGTGATGGGTGAGTGTGTGTGAAGGTGAGTGTGTGTGAGGGTGAGTGTGTGTGAGGGGTGAGTGTGTGGGTGAGTGTGTGTGAGGGAGAGTGTGTGTGAGGGTGAGTGTGTGTGAAGGTGAGTGTGTGTGTGTGAGGGTGAGTGTGTGTGAGGGTGAGTGTGTGTGAAGGTGAGTGTGTTTGTGTGTGTGGGTAAGTTTGTGTATGAAGGTGAGTGTGTGTGAGGGTGAGTGTGTGTGCCCTCCTTACCTCTCCCATAGGACCCAATACACTGCCCTCTTCACCTCTCCCATAGGACCCAAATACACTGCCCACCTCACCTCTCCCATAGGACCCAATGCACTGCCCTCCTAACCATACTCTCAGATAACAAAGAAATGCCTCCGAGCCTGGAGTAGAAAGACAGAACGCTTCTATAGAAGTGACTCACTGACAGTTCACACGAAACATGGCCAAGCCAGGAAATAAGGCGGTTACTGACCGACTGTGAAGTAGGTGTCAGGGGGGAGAGAAAAGGGTTTGGGGGGGGATTGGAATCAGAACCAAATATGGGTAGTTTGAGCAAGATGTTTGGTCTAGTTTATGGTCTGTTGCTACTGGCAATCATGAGATTTAACTTCCTAGTTACCTCCCATATTGGCAATCAGGGAAGATAACTTTGTTGACACAGTATAATCTGGACAATCATGAGAGATAACGTTGTTATTGTACTAGATCTGGACAATCAGGGAGGGGGAGGGAGGATGGGGGTGTGGGGGGGGGGTGGAAGGGAATGTTATGTTTACTAAAATCAGATCTGGGCAAGTTTATCATAACAGACAAGACCTGGCTGGAGTTTGTCCACAAGTTTCACACATATTGAAACTAGGAAGTGTGTTTTGGTTACCTTGGTTACCGCTTGTGCGAGCAAACACAGTTGACTAACTTGTTATCGACTACATATCACTGGCAGCTTGTGTACGTCACGATACGCTGGTATCATGCATCGACTATTAGCTACTTGCCATCTCAGCTGATGGTGCAGTGTGGCTCGCCCTAATGTACACAAGAGCTTCACGTGCACAGAATCTCACAGCTTGGTACTTCCGGCCAGCGACACATCCAACGTCAAATTGTTTATAACAAACATGGGATCTAAAATAACAAAAGTTACTATAGACGCAGCGCCATCTCCGCACACTGGTTTGGCTGGAAGGGATTTCAACTTGTTTTTGTGGATCCCTGATATCTATGTAGTGAGGTAGGACCCCTGATCTCTATGTAGTGAGGTAGGACCCCTGATCTCTATGTAGTGCGGTAGGACCCCTGATCTCTATGTAGTGAGGTAGGACTCCCGTGTTCAGTGTCGAGCACGTTAAAATCCCCTGGCTGTTGGAAATTGAAAAGAGCAGGTTTAAGGGACCCCGTGGAGACAACAAATCATGTTAACACTCTACCCAAGTTACCTGTACCTATCTCCAGGTGGTTTTTTCAGGGCACCTATGTTTGGCGCCTAACTGGCTGCGGGTCTACTTAGCTCCTGTGCTTGGCTTGGCTTCGTTTTCAATCTCCCACTACCAAACAGTGAAATGACTTAAGTAGCAGAATGTAGTCCAGATAATGGAATGCGTTGTGTCGTAGTTTACAACTTAACTGCGATATTCGCACCATTCGGTCTAACACGTCCGACTTCAGCAAGCATTTTTTGAGTACTTGGTTATTATTTCCTCTTCAACTCCTTCTCCTTAGCCAGTCTGCCCTGCTGCAGCCTGTTATCCAGGATCACCATGTGGAGGTGTAGAAGGGTCTTGGCAGCTCTGGTTCGCTGGCCCTGACGCTAGCAGTCAGCTATGGGTCGCTGACCCTGACGCTAGTAGTCAGCTTTGGGTCGCTGACCCTGACGCTAGCAGTCAGCTTTAGGTCGCTGACCCTGACGCTAGTAGTCAGCTTTGGGTCGCTGACCCTGTGCTAGCAGTCAGCTATGGGTCGCTGACCACGGTAGCTCATGCGTTGCTCAGCATCTTGATCCCACTCTAGTGTTTGCGTCTATTAAGATGGACTCGCACAACGGTTAAACCACCCTCCAAGAAACTGGTTGTATACAGACTCTAAAGGCGCGAAGACGATCAGATACCGTCGTAGTTCTGACCATAAACGATGCCGACTAGCGATCCGCAGGAGTTGCTTCGATGACTCTGCGGGCAGCTTCCGGGAAACCAAAGTGTTTGGGTTCCGGGGGAAGTATGGTTGCAAAGCTGAAACTTAAAGGAATTGACGGAAGGGCACCACCAGGAGTGGAGCCTGCGGCTTAATTTGACTCAACACGGCCAACACTGAAATGATTGACATGCCGAGACCACTCTTTTGGAGTCTAATATGGAACTGGTGCTGGACTTAGACCCCCAGAAATCTGGGGTTATGTCCCCTGTGGCTCGGTTTTGTCTGCATCCAGTGTTTGATAAAGGAATTGACGGAAGAGCACTATCAGGAGTGGAGCCTGAGACCTAAGTTAACTTACCACGCCAATACTGCAGAATGACTATCAAAAAGTACACCTTCGTGGGGTCTAATAGAGAACATGTGCTGGAATTAGACCCTCGAAAATTTTTGGGGCTACCCTTTAAGAAACTTGATTGTCCTGCTAAGGGAATTGACGGAAGGGCACCACCAGGTGTGGAACCTGCGGCTTAATTTGACTGAACACGCCAATACTGTAGAACAACTGACAAATTGAGAGCACTGCCGTTTGGGTCTAATAATGAACGTACGCTGGTATTAGACTCACGGACGACAAGTCAGCTCTCAAACACTCAAATGAAAGAACGCTACGGAAATCGTGTTTAACTCCGCAGAAACCGCAGATTTCAAATACCTGGTCATTGACAAACAAAAGCCCTCAATAAATTCGTCTGACCAAATAGTGAACGGGTGCTGGAAATAGATCTGAAGACAGGTCAGTTTTACCCTACAAATGACAGGGCGTTGCTACGGAAAACCAGCTCAAATCGAGAGGAGCCGCAGACACTTTGGTTCACGTACCAGGCTGATAAGCCAAGGGCGCGAGGCTACCATGTGGGGGATTACAGCCGAACCCTTGTAAGCCGCAATCCCGCCCAAAATCTCAGCACCACTGCAATGGGAGGCTCCTACATGCTCGGGACCTGGGGCTTGCGCCCCAGCCCTATCAGGTAGAGCCACAGTAAGAGGTCCTTGCCGCCCGCAAATCAAAGCGGGCGGACAACTGCTTGATACTCACCCTATACGGCGATGGGGTGCGAAAAACACCAACCAAAGACTTAGAACCTGGTCGGGGTGTCGAAAACAGTAGAGCAGCCACCACACTGTGAACTGTCAAGACTCAACCACTGACCATGAGAGTTGTCCGCACACCAGGCGATCAACATCTCTGTGACATTACCAGGCTTGTCCTCTGGCTAAATGCACTCCGGTTACGATATCTACCTCTGTACGTTATCAGCCATAACTATCATGCTGGACGCAGAAGAGATGCAGACCAGCGGACATTGCACACCTGCCCCACTGTGTCAACACCCCAGGTGGCGGGGAATGCTAGGCGTACCATCCCTGCATAGAAGCCAAGAAAATAAAGGGAAAAAGAGATACCCCACTCACATGCAAACGCTACGTTTCTGGCAGGACGTGACGATCCTGGGACACAGACACACTGGACTGCCTCTCTTCCGGGTAAACCAGTCCATCTCATATATCACATCATCATTGCACCCTATAGACACGAGTAGTGAAGACTCGATAGTCTGGTAAGACAACTTCCATAGGAGAGAAAACTCCGATCGTAAACAACTGCTGCCTTGCAGATAGGCTGGGGACAGCCAAAGGCTAAGGAGGGCATCCCTACAGAAACGCCTGTTGAAATCGGATGCACGGGGCCGCAAGCCTAACAAAACAGTGCAACGTAAATCACAGTATGATGGCAGCACAACCTATTCGAAAAACGCATGGCGCTCATCCTGAGGAGACCCGCCAGGCAGCGATAGCGCCGGGCCCCACGCCTCGAAGGGGCCCACTCTTGACTACTGGTGGTCACCCACCCATGTGTCGTGGAGTCAAGGCACATGGCTATGGGGTAACGTCTATTGGCCAAAACCTCAAGACCCTCAAAATATTACAGTGGAATGCGGAGGGAGTCATTAACAAAAAACTTTCCCTAACACACCACCTGCATGAAGGTAAGATTGACGTGGCATGTATCCAGGAAATGCACCTCAACAATAACCATAAATTCTCAATCAGAGGATACCAGACCTTCCGTCTAGATAGAGAAGGCCACAAAGGAGGGGTCCTGATACTGACCAGAAACAGCATACCGAGTAGCGCGGTACCTGTCAATCACACCGGACAAGCAGAAATTGTAGGAGTTGACATAATGGCTCAAGAGACGAAGCTCCGCATTTTCAATCTGTACGGACTACCAAACAGAGACCTATCGCTCTCGAGTATGGAGGTCAGAGACTCCAACTGCATAGTAGTTGGAGATTTCAACAGCCACTCGGAGAGATGGGGATACTCTGACACAGACAGCAGAGGTGACGAAGTGGAAGATTGGGAGATAGATGCAAATCTATCCCTAATCAATAGGCCGGAGGATAGCCCTAGCTTCTATTCAAGAACATGGCATACAACCTCGACTCCTGATTTGGCCTTCTCCACACAGGACATACACTATAAAATAGACCGCCAGGTGCTAAACCAACTGGCAGGTAGCGACCACAGGCCGATCAGGCTAACCATTGACATGGAAGTAGGCCCACAGGAAACAAAACCGCTCCCACGTTGGAATTACAAACGAGCCGACTGGAACAGTTTTGCAATCCTGACAGATGGGCTGTGTGAAACCATCAACACACGAAACACCAAAATGAAGCCCATGGTAGAGAGCCTAAGCAAGGCAATAATGCAAGCCGCCACTGAAACCATCCCAAGAGGAGCTAGGAAAAACTATAAGCCCTACTGGAATGATGAGTTGCAGAAAGTGGAAGATGCAGTAACAAATGCTAGGAACATGGCAGAACGAGAAAAATCCATGGAGGCAAACATCGCCCTCAAAGCCGCCGCGGCGAAGTACAAACACACTCTCAAGCAAACAGCAAGAGAAAGTTGGAAAAATAAAACGGAAAGTTTAAACCTGGACAAAGAAGGGAACAAGCTATGGAAGCTAGTCAGAGCCATGAACGACGAAACCCCGTCAAATAAACAAATTACTATCAAGCAAGGCGAGAACTTGATCACAGGTAAGAAAGCCGCAAACGCCTTTGTCGATCACTATGCCAGAGCAAACCACATCGAGGTCCCTGCAGATAAGCATACAGACATTAGCGAAGAGCTAAAGGGGCACGAAAACATAAATACGGCTCCTGAAGAGCACATGATGGCCAAACTAACAATGCGCGAAATGGAAGAGGCTATGAGAACACTAAAGAGAAGGAAATCTCCCGGAAAAGACGGGATAACAAACGAAATGCTGATGGGGCTGGGCCAAACAGCGAAGAAAAAACTACTATCAGTCCTGAACCAAAGCTGGAAAAGGGGTATTGTACCCCAGGCATGGAAAGATGCAATACTGGTACCAGTACCAAAAACAGGAAAGGACAAAACAGATCCGAATGGATACAGGCCCATAAGCCTACTGAGCTGTGTCGGCAAGCTGATGGAACGGATGATAAACACCAGACTGATGTGGCATCTGGAAGAAAAACGAATACTAATTCCACAGCAAGCCGGCTTTAGACAGCACAGATCCACTGAGGACCAGGTCATCCTCATAGCCCAGGAGATAGAAGATGCCTACCAGGCACAGAAACACACAGTAGCTGTTTGGGTGGATCTGGAAAAGGCATTTGACAAAGTCTGGAAGGATGGACTTAGAGTCAAGCTAAGAAGAAGTGATGTTTGTGGGAAGATGTACAAGTGGATCAACCACTACCTCAAACAAAGAACGGCCAGAGTCCAAGTACAAGGGCAGATGAGCAAAAAGGTGATACTCGAGCAGGGAGTACCCCAAGGGGGAGTACTGTCACCCACACTCTTCCTGGTATATATAAACGATATTACAGAGAATATACCAAGAAGAGTCCATAGCTCAATGTTTGCAGACGATCTGGCTATGTGGACCTCTGAAAAGAATCTCACCATAGCAAGAAATCGGATGCAAACGGCCCTAACATCGCTGGAAGAGTGGGCGAACTCATGGCTGGTCAAAATAAACGAGGAGAAAACCACGTGCACAATATTCTCGCTCTCATTAAAACCCCAAAGTACCAAATTAAGCCTAAATGGCAAAATCCTGCAGCCAAACGACAACCCAACCTATCTGGGAGTCACATTTGATCGGCGCATGACATGGAAAAGTCAGATTGAGAGAAACCGAATGAAAGCCAGAGAAAGAATGGCGATCATGAGGAAACTTGCTGGCACAAGCTGGGGAGCAGACGAAGGCATACTAAAGAAACTGTACACTGGAAGAGTGAGACCAGTTCTCGAGTATGGCATCGCGGCATGGACAACAGCAGCGAAGGCGAACTTCGATAAAGTTAACAAACTTCAAAACCAAGCCATGAGAATCATAACAGGTGGCATGAAGTCAACGCCAATTGTAGAACTTGAAAAGATTACAAAACTGCAATCCATGACCGACAGAAGAGACTGCAGAGCCCAGCTGCAGTCAGAGAAACTCCGAAGACTGACGGACCATCCAATGTACCAGAGGCTAAACAATTTGGGAACTGGGAAACTAAAGCGGAGAAACTTTGCAGAAATAGCCAAAGCAAAGATGCACGAAGATCCCATAAACGCACTAACAACACCAAAACCCATCACTACTGTACGAAAACCTACTTGGAGGCAGGATATATTTCCAGAGGTGGTAGAAAATATACCAGGTATTGCAAACAAAAACTGCCAGACCGAAAAAGAAAGGAGAGACACTACCCTAAGCTTCATAACGAAAAGCTACCCAAGCATGGACTGGACCCATGCATACACCGACGGTTCTGTAACAAACACTACACAGAACGGAGGGGCAGGAGCATTCCTGAACCTACCAAATGGCAGAAAAATAACACTGTCATTCGCTACTGGTAAGTACACAAGCAATTTCAGAGCGGAGGCAGAGGCACTGAGGGCGGCAGTGGAAGAAATGGCAACACACAGTGAAAATGAGAGCCACATAGTCTTGCTGACAGATGCTCTCGCCGTAGTCACAGCGCTAAAAAGCCAGAAAAACACTGAGCTTAATGACTTAAGAGCAGCACTCTGCAAACTGTGCCAGCTGTCCGCACCAAAAAGGGTAGCGGTACAGTGGGTTCCGTCACACTGCAACATCCAAGGCAACGAGGAGGCAGACAGACTGGCAAAAGAAGGTGCAAGGCTACCACAAACAGATACCAGTATGACGTACGAAGAGTCAAAACGGCTTCTTAAAGCCATGTACATTACCAAATGGGAAACCGAACATACTGGTTACACCAAAAACGATGCCTATTACCAGTTGAACCGAAGAGAGCAGGTCGTTGTTTTCAGACTTCGCACTGGCCACAACAGACTGAGGTACCACCTATTCAACAAATTGAAGATAGGGTGTACCGACGAATGCCCGTGCGGTACTGGTAAAATGACCACTGAACATCTGCTGCAGAACTGCCCGACATACGGGGATCAGAGAGAGCAGATGTGGCCATTGCCAGTGGAACTGCAAGACAAGCTCTATGGTAGTGGCGAGAGTCTCAGGATGACCGCCGCTTTTTTCGAAAAAATAATGGTTACTGTCTGACTGTGTACGCAGAAGAAGAAGAAGAAGACTCTAAAGCATCTTCTAAACCAGAAAGAAACGTTCAGTTCAGTTAGACACAGTACAACTCACTCGACCTACAGAACAAAGAGAGAAAGACAAACACAATCTCGGCGCCAGACTTGTTTCAAAATGTTTTTTCATTGTAGCAGAGAGGCATTTCTTGTTTGTATCTCCAGCAAACTTTCTATTTTTGGTTTTTACGTCCTTGTCTATGTATATAATTAGGCTATGGCCGAGTCGTTTGAATATCATCGCTTTAACTATGGGACACCGGATCAAAACCTTCGTTACACATCGGTCATTTTTATATTGAAGGTAACAAAAACAACGCTAATGCACTGTGCGGTTCCTGCAAAGGCAAGCGACCTTCATTCCTTATACATATAAACCATCCCGGTGAATGCCTGGAGAGATAATACACAATGACAAGACCCAGTCATTAAACGCGAGGTGTCAAAACAGACAGCTTGAGGACAGTGTCTTTTTCTCAAGGCTGGATCGGCGTCGCCTTTCTTACTTCAGTCATTAGAGGTGCTTCTCTCATCAAGCCTCGGTTCGACAACTGTCCCAGGAAATCAGAGACGCGAGAGGATTGCAGCCCTTACTGAGGCCCACCGCTTCCACTCGGTCTACCCTGCGTGCCAACTGGGACCCAACCGAGTTCCATGACGGCCTGGTCGACTACACGGATGACTTGATTTGAATTGAATTAAACTGACTTAACTTGACTTGAATTGACCTGACTTTACTTGACTAACTTGACTTGATCTGCCCTGACTTAACTTGACTTGACAACCTGACCTAACTTGACTTGACCTGTCGACTTAACTTGCAATACACGCAGTCATAACAGTGTTTTATCTATAATGTTGACTATAATGTTGACTATAATGTTGTCGTTGACTTGGGACCTCAAAAAGAAACAACAAAATATTCTCACTCTGAGAATACTTGGAATGCATTGCCACATGAAATAGCGGGGGGCAGGGTCAGTTAATGCATTCAAGAAAATATTGGATGCGTACAGTTATTTTTAGATCAAGCTTAGTAGAACCAACTGGTTGTATACAGCCAGTGCGCTCTTCTAAACCAGTATAAAGACGTTAAGTTCACACAGATTACAACAGCTGCTTGGTAGGACGAACCTCCATTTCAGATGTAAACCAAAGAGTACAGGTAATGGACAAATATAAACAGAAACCTGACCAATCAATAAGAATGCATCAGACACGAGGGAGTCATTAGGTAACAATAATTTTATTTATAACATTTTTACAAGACAGAGAACACGAAATTTGGTATCTCTTACTGTTCTACTCAGTCCCCGTGCCTGATAACACACTGTCGATATGTCCACTAGGTTGTGGATGCCCTCTAAAACACTTTTGGTGTGAGCTTTGACCAATTTAACTAAGACATCGATCCACCCTTCCACTCAGACTTCATTCCTTTCTAACACTTCTGCACTCAGACACCCTTCCCTCAGAGAACAATCCACTCAGACACTCTTCCCCTCAGAGAACAATCCACTCAGACACTCTTCCCCTCAGAGAACAATCCACTCAGACACTCTTCCCCTCAGAGAACAATCCACTCAGACACTCTTCCCCTCAGAGAAAAATCCACTTAGACACTCTTCCCCTCAGAGAACAATCCACTCAGACACCCTTCCACCCTTCCCTCAGAGAACAATCCACTCAGACACTCTTCCCCTCAGAGAACAATCCACTCAGACACCCTTCCCCCACAGAGAACAATCCACTCAGACACTCTTCCCCTCAGAGAACAATCCACTCAGACACTCTTCCCCTCAGAGAACAATCCACTCAGACACTCTTCCCCTCAGAGAAAAATCCACTCAGACACTCTTCCCCTCAGAGAACAATCCACTCAGACACTCTTCCCCTCAGAGAACAATCCACTCAGACACCCTTCCCCCACAGAGAACAATCCACTCACACACTCTTCCCCTCAGAGAACAACCCACTCAGACACTCTTCCTCTCAGAGAACAATCCACTCAGGCACACTCCCCTCAGAGAACAATCCACTCAGACACTCTTCCCCTCAGAGAACAATCCACTCAGGCACCCTTCTCCTCAGAGAACAATCCACTCAGGCACCCTTCTCCTCAGAGAACAATCCACTCAGGCACCCTTCCCCTCAGAGAACAATCCACTCAGACACTCTTCCCCTCAGAGAACAATCCACTCAGGCACCCTTCTCCTCAGAGAACAATCCACTCAGACACCCTTCCCCTCAGAAAACAATCCACTCAGACACCCTTCCCCTCAGAGAACAATCCACTCAGACACCCTTCCCCTCAGAGAACAATCCACTCAGGCACCCTTTCACTTAGACACCCTTACACTCAAACACCTCTCTACTCAGAAACCTTTCCATTCTACTCAGACACCATTCCACTTAGGCACCATTCCGATTAGACGTTTTTCACTTAGACACCCTTTCACTTAGGCACCCTTTCACTTAGACACCCTTTCACTTAAACACCCTTTCACTTAGACACCCTTTCGCTCTTCCACTCACAACCTTCCACTCAGAACACCCCATAGCTCTTTGTTTGGGGCACCTTGAAGCTCTGGCTACTGTTTGGGACATTATGTAACTCTGGCTACTGTTTAGGACACCCTGTAGCTGGGGCTACTGTAAAGATTCGTATTGTGGTAGAAAGACAGATTCCGCCACCAAAGATTATACCAGTAAGATTATACCAGTAAGATTACACCAGTACGATTATACCAGTAAGATTATTTCAGAAAGACTATTACTTTGGGTTTACCCTCTAGATTTAGTTCCTTAAGGAAGGTATTCCTGATGCTCGCTTGACCTGCCGTCTGCTCGCTTGACCTGCCGTCAGCTCTCTGGACCTGTCGTCATCTATCTGGACCTACCGTCTGATCTCTGGACCTGTCGTCAGCTCTCTGGACCTGTCGTCATCTATCTGCACCTACCGTCTGCTCTCTGGATCTGCCGTCTGCTCTCTCTACCTGCCGTCTGCTCTCTCGATCTGCCGTCTGCTCTCTGGATCTGCCGTCTGCTCTCTCTACCTGCCGTCTGCTCTCTCGATCTGCCGTCTGCTCTCTGGACCTGCCGTTTGCTCTCTCTACCTGCCGTATGCTCTCTCTACCTGCCGTTTGCTCTCTCTACCTGCCGTCTGCTCTCTCGATCTGCCGTCTGCTCTCTCTACCTGCCGTTTGCTCTCTCTACCTGCCTTCTGCTCTCTCTACCTGCCGTCTGCTCTCTCTACCTGCCGTCTGCTCTCTCTACCTGCCGTTTGCTCGCTCTACCTGCCGTCTGCTCTCTCTACCTGCCGTCTGCTCTCTCTACCTGCCGTCTGCTCTCTCTACCTGCCGTCTGCCTACACGGAAGACGTCTAAGACATGGGTAATCCAATAGACTGTACAAGATGGCATGAGATGTGTTTCTGTTTTCCAAACAGTGCCTTCTGCCGTCTACAGCAGATAATTTTCAACTTTCTGTTAATATCTTGTAACACATTTTTCAATTGTCAAACAGCTCATTGATATCCTTTATCCTAAATAAAAGTGAAGGTGTTCTCCCTGCTCCCACATATAGGTGTTCTCCCTACTCCCACATAAAGGTGTTTTCCCTGCTCCCACATAAAGGTGTTCTCCGTGCTCCCCCATAAAGCTAATCTAGGAGGTGCTGGTCATACAGACGTCTCGTGATGTCGTTCCTGGCTGTTGGCAGACTGGAATGGGGGAGACATTATAGTTGTAGTTGTCGCCCCACATGATGATGGCGTGATGGTCGTGGCTCTATCATCCATCGTAGTGGAACGGATGTGTACAAGGTCCCCTGCTCCATCCCGGCCTGACCAGGTCCCACCTGACACAGGCCTCCATCCGTCTCTCACTAAACCCCGTTTGGAAGTTCGGTTAGGCAAGCATTTATGCCCAGTTTTCCCGCTCTTGCCGGGTTTGTTGTCTGAAGATGTTCCATGGAGGCATTCCGCGTCAGAGTCATCGGACGCATGGCATATTCTAGGACTCACTTTAGGTAACACTTTTAATACCGGTTGCTGTGGTGGATGATGTTGCTGCTGCAAACTGACAGTGGGATGGTGATGGTGTGAGTAATACTGGTGTCCTTCCGTAGATCTTCCGTCGGGTAGACATGAAGGTTCCAGACTTGGAATGGTACTTCTGTGAAACAGGCCTCTATCGATCCCAGCCTCGGCCGGTGGGGTGATCAAGATGGAGTCATTGTTGTGCGTCTCGTCACGCCCTCCGCCAGATCTTGTTGCGAGAGTGTTTCTGAGCGCCCTTCTTGGTGGCACGCTACAAATTAATTCAATCCCCGTGGTCGGTTTGTCGGGAGTTGAGGACTGAGTCACAAGAGCTGAGGTTATCTGCCGCATCATAATCGCCTCTTCGTAGCCTGGTGGTGAAGATGGGGTGAAAGGGGTAGCGGGAGTACTAGTTGTTCCAGAAAAACCGCTGGAGTGGTCCGTCAAGGGAAGGAGCGAAAACACGTGACATGTCCCAGTCTGACCAAGAACTGCATCATCGCGCGCTGACGTCTGCATTAATCCAGTTTCAACAGCTGATAGCGATCGATCAACGGGGCATTGATCCAGATCTTTAACCGCTGACACACTAGATGGAGCACATATAGCAGTCAGTGGAGGAGTTTGGTTAGCGGGGACCTGGCTGGATCTAAGGCCCAGATCTTTAACCGCTGACATGCTAGGTGGAACACATATAACAGTCAGTGGAGGAGTGTGGTTAGTGGCGACCTGGCCGGGTCTTATTTGATTGACATTCTGTCCACCTTCTATCAATAGTGCCGATCGGCAAGCATCTACATTAGCTGATGTTCCGTCTGATAGAGTATCGTTAGTTCTCGATGACGTCACCGAATGGCACGAGAAACTAGGCGCCATTACGAGATCCTCTGGTGTCCCGGGCGTCCCAACATGAAACCTGACATTTCCGTTTCCTGAAGGTAATGCGGACATGCTTACCTGAGACGCGGCGACTCTTCGCTGCTGCAGCCTGCCTCGATCTCGCCAGAGCTGTTGCAACTGTTGGCGCACACTTCCGGCGCCGCCCGGGGGCTCCATTGGCTCTGATATGCCGAATGCGCTACAACTCTTGAACTTCTTCACACAGTTCATGGTGATCGTAGGGGTAACAGGCCGCTTATATGTCCTGGCGGCTAACGTGACATTAGTCAAACTACGCGGCATCTTCGCCGGGCACGCTTTGATTGTACCATACTGCCGATGTTGTAGCTGATCGTGGACATCTGACAACATGGCTTCCGAATAGCTGGGTACAATAACGTTATTGTTCCGTATACTCATCTCAAACTCGGAGCTGTTCATGGTACTGACACGGCTGATGACACCCGTGTACCCTTCCACTTCCTGGCAGTTAGAGCCGAACAGTTTGTGGACGTGATAGTTGAGATGTGCTGTTTGAAGCTCAATCAAAGTACGGAGGGGCCAGGAGAGAAGAAACACGGACGCTAGCCAGAAGGCGGCGTGGGAGATGTACCAGGGCAAGTTGTTGGGGTCTCTGAAGGCGATCATGTACTCCTTGAAGTCCACGTTCATTAGATCCATCCCCTCGCGACCTTCCGTGTAGTCGTCTTTTGTTTCGTGCTCCTGGAAAAACCTTGACCTTTGATCTTCAAACTGGTACTCCGTGTCCACGTTGGCGAAGGAGAAGCCCTTGCTTATTTTGATCTTAACAGCGGTGTACATCTCAAGGTCAGACAGAGGCCGTGAAATGTCCTTGACCCCACACTGAGTAAAGTTGAAGGCCGCTCCAGCTGTACTCGAGTCCACTCTTTCGTAGTAAACCTGAGGATACAACAAGGTGAAGGCTGAGACCTGAGGACATAACAGTCAGAGCTGAAACAGGTTACTGCATAGGAGAAGTGGGGATAAGTGGCGCTGTCACCTACTGTAGAGGATTGGGGACATAATTAGTGCCTATTATTCATGTGGGATAACGGGTGGGACACATTCGTCATGTTTTGAGACATGAACCATTTCGGCAAACAACGGCTAAGAAGAAGACAACGACAGACTAGCGGCAAGGACACAGGTAGATGTACACGCACTAATCTTCAGAGTGTAGCAGTAGGAGGAGAGAAATGCAGGGCCAGACTACCAGGCAGGAATCATCCAAATGTGTGCAAACAGTCTCATCTTTGAGAGGATACCGCCTTAGCCTGAAGATGATCGAGCATCAGGGATATTATATCAGTATGGGGACAGAGTGGACCACCAAGATAAGAGGTGGACAGAGTGGACCACCAAGATAAGAGGTGGACAGAGTGGACCACCAAGATAAGAGGTGGACAGAGTGGACCACCAAGATAAGAGGTGGACAGAGTGGACCACCAAGATAAGAGGTGGACAGAGTGGACCACCAAGATAAGAGGTGGACAGAGTGGACCACCAAGATAAGAGGTGGACAGAGTGGACCACCAAGATAAGAGGTGGACAGAGTGGACCACCAAGATAAGAGGTGGATAAATCCACCTAATCAAGAGGTCTCTCTGAGTAGACCACCAACACATGAAGTGGGCTGAACATCATTATCACTAACCCGACCATTACAATTATCACCACCATCACCACCATCACCATCACCACCACCACTATTACCACCACCATCACCACCATCACCACCATCACCATCACCACCACCACTATTACCACCACCATCACCACCATCACCACCATCACCATCACCACTACCACTATTACCACCACCATCACCACCATCACCATCACCACCACCACTATTACCACCACCATCACCACCATCACCACCATCACCATCACCACCACCACTATTACCACCACCATCACCACCATCACCACCACCACCATCACCACCACCACTATTACCACCACCACTATTACCACCACCATCACCACCACCACCACCATCACCACCACCACTATTACCACCACCATCACCACCACCACTATTACCACCACCATCACCACCACCACTATTACCACCACCATCACCACCATCAAAACCACCACCATCACCACCACCATCACCACCACTATTACCACCAACACCATCACCACCACTATTACCACCACCATTACCACCATCACCACCACCACCATCACCACCACCATCACCACCACTATTACCACCACCATTACCACCATCACCACCACCACCATCACCACCACCATCACCATCATCAGCACCACCACCACCATCCCCACCACCACCACCATCACCACCATCACCACCACCACCACCACCATCACCACCACCATCACCACCACCATCACCACCATCACCACCACCATCACCATCACCACCACCACCACCATCACCACCACCATCACCACCACCATCACCCCCATTACCACCACCATCACCACCACCACCACCATCACCACCACCATCACCATCATCAGCACCACCACCACCATCCCCACCACCACCACCATCACCACCATCACCACCACCACCATCACCACCACCATCACCACCATCCCCACCACCACCACCATCACCACCACCACCATCACCACCACCATCACCACCATCACCACCACCATCACCATCACCACCACCACCACCACCATCATCAACATTCCTACACAACCTCCCCACAAGTCACGTGACAGATCTACCTGAGTGGAAGTGAAAGCGTCCCCATTTCGGTACCTCATGACCTGGCGTGTTCTCCTGACGTAATGGTAACACGTGGCCTTCCACCAGATGACAGGCAGCGCTGTTTGCATCTTCTGGACAGCGCTGTAGACAGTGTCCACGTCACACTGCAAAACAGAGACAACTACTAGATCAAGATAACAGGTAAGTATTCCAGGTTCGTGTCAACTGCTGCCTCCTGGGGTGCTTAAAACAGTTGCGTCCCTTCGATATTTCAACACAAGAGTTACTTACAACATTGTGTACAGTCACCTTTGTTCTAATGTTGTAGCTCCAACATTGTGTACAGGTCACCTTTGGTCTAATGTTGTAGCTCCAACATTGTGTACAGTCACCTTTGTTCTAATGTTCTAGCTCCAACATTGTGTACAGTCACCTTTGGTCTAATGTTGTAGCTCCAACATTGTGTACAGTCACCTTTGTTCTAATGTTGTAGCTCCAACATTGTGTACAGTCACCTTTGGTCTAATGTTGTAGCTCCAACATTGTGTACAGTCACCTTTGTTCTAATGTTGTAGCTCCAACATTGTGTACAGTCACCTTTGGTCTAATGTTGTAGCTCCAACATTGTGTACATTCACCTTTGTTCTAATGTTGTAGCTCCAACATCGTGTACAGTCACCTTTGGTCTAATGTTGTAGCTCCAACATTGTACACGTGTCACCTTTGTTCCAATGTGGTATTTAATTGGTCGCTTGTAAAGTTGGTTACCCAACTTATTGTTGGTTTATTTTCATCATGTATCCCCTTGAACTATTTTTGAAAATGTCATTGTTGTTTAGTTCCAGAGACTGGGCAGGTAAGTGCATGGACCTGGCTGGGCCGAGTAGGGTTTGACCTGGCTGGGCCGGGCAAGGCCTGGACCTGGCTGGGCCGAGTAGGGTTTGACCTGGCTGGGATGCACTGGGCCGACAGGCGCAAAATAAAAACCACAGTGTAACGCACACACGCCTTTGGGAATAGATAAATAATGCGAACGAAAAAAAAAAAAAAAAAAAAAAAAACCTGGCTGGACCGGGCAAGGCCTGGACCTGGCTGGGTGGAGCAGTGCATGGGCATGCCTGGGCAGGGCAGTGTATGGACATGGCTGGGCAGATACACCATCACGATGATGGGCGGATACAGTGAGGGGGGGGGGTGAAAGTGTCGACCTTGGCCAAGATGAGACAAACACCTCAATTACTAACTAACTAACTAACTAACTAACTAACTAACATAACTAACTAACTAACTACTAACTAACTAACTAACTAACTAACTAGCTAACTAACTAGATAGCCAACTAACTAACTAACTAACTAACTAACTACTAACTAACTAACTAACTTATTAACTAACTAACTAACTAACTAACTAGATAGCCAACTAACTATTTAATTACAAAAGAAATTATTTAACTGACTTAATAACTGACAAACTATATACGTAAAAAACGGACTCTTTAATTAACCACCTGTCTAATTAAGTAACTGACTATCTAACTACCTGTCTAATTAAGTAGCTGACTGTCTAACCACCTGTCTAATTTACTAACTGTCTGTCTAACCACCTGTCTAATTAACTAACCGACTGTCTAACCATCTGTCTAATTGACTGTCTAACCACCTGTCTAATTAACTAACTGACTGTCTAACCACCTGTCTAATTAACTAACCGACTGTCTAACCATCTGTCTAATTGACTGTCTAACCCCCTGTCTAATTAACTAACTGACTGTCTAACCACCTGTCTAATTAACTAACTGACTGTCTAACCACCTGTCTAATTAACTAACCGACTGTCTAACCACCTGTCTAATTAACTAATTAATATTCTACCGGTCTAACTAACTGCGATAATGTCTCCAGCAGATGGCATTCAGAAAGGTGGATGCAGGAGGAGTGACACGTTGACAAGACGAGAGATAACAGATTCAGACTGAAGTGAAAAGGCAGAAGGAAACTAGATTTTAAAATGTGATTATTGGCTTTTGTAACTGCCTCCACCCAGCAGGAAGCCATCCCCAAAAACAGTCTATAACTTGGACATCCTCGTCATCTAAGAGAAAAGCAAGAAACACATGCCCCGTCAGGTGCCCAGGATACTGGACTAGGATCATCCACGTGGGCCTGAACCTGGGGACTGACTATGTAGGTCAAGCAAGAACTGCCCAGTAGGCGCAGTAACAATGGGTACGTTCAACTTCAAGGGATTGGAATGACAACCAACAACCAACAACCGCAGAATGTATCATGTGTATGAATACATATCTAATCAAATAAAGTGCTATTTGTATGGATCGGAGGAGTGCAGGGATTTGTCACCAAAGATAGATCATGGATCGCTAGATAATGGATCGCTTTGAGCTGGGCCTTAATCCACACCCATCTCACGGGCGTGAATGATGAAAGACAAGCGAGATTAACACCTCGATCTGGGGGTACAGGTGGGTTCATGGACCTGGGGAGTACAGGTGGGTTCATGGACCTGGGGGGTACAGGTGGGTTCATGGACCTGGGGGTGGAGACGGGTTCATTGATCTAGGGGTACATATGGTTTCATGGACCTGGGGGTACAGGTGGTTTCATGGACCTGGGGGTACAGGTGGTTTCATGGATCTTGGGGTACAGGTGGGTTCATGGATTGGGGGAATAGGTGGGTTCATGGACCTGGCACTAATGTCTATTGATGCTGCGACTTTTACGCCCTGGCACTGATGTCTTGTGATGCTGCGACCTTTACACCATGGAACGTTTTGTGACGTAGCGAACTGACAACCTGGCATTCAACGTCATCCTCTTCGCGAAAGGAAAAGCTACCAGACACAGAGAGCCTAAAGCCACAGCGCATATGACCCTGGCAGCACATCATACACACTTCGGGAGGCTATCGGGCTCAGGACCACTGCACCCCCTTCAGTCAGGACCCCTGAACCCCCTCCAGTCAGGACCCCTGAACCCCCTTCAGTCAGGACCCCTGAACCGCCTGCAGTCAGGACCCCTGAACCACCTCCAGTCAGGACCCCTGAACCCCCTTCAGTCAGGACCCCTGAACCCCCTCCAGTCAGGACCCATAAACCCCCTCCAGTCAGGACCCCTGAACCCCCTCCAGTCAGGACCCCTGAACCACCTCCAGTCAGGACCCCTGAACCCCCTTCAGTCAGGACCCCTGAACCCCCTAAAGTCAGGACCCCTAAATCCCCTCCAGTCAGGACCCCTGAACCCCCTTCAGTCAGGACCCCTGAACCCCCTCCAGTCAGGACCCCTGAACCCCCTCCAGTCAGGACCCCTGAACCACCTCCAGTCAGGACCCCTGAACCCCCTTCAGTCAGGACCCCTGAACCCCGTCCAGTCAGGACCCCTAAATCCCCTCCAGTCAGGACCCCTGAACCCCCTTCAGTCAGGACCCCTGAACCCCCTCCAGTCAGGACCCCTGAACCCCCTCCAGTCAGGACCCCTGAACCACCTCCAGTCAGGACCCCTGAACCCCCTTCAGTCAGACCTCACTGGTGAAACATACCAGTAGTCCAGGCACAATAAGAACATGAGGTGGTGACATGAGAGTGATGGAACGCCAGGAAGGACCGGAGGTGGTGACATGAGAGTGACAAAAAGCCAGGAAGGGACCGGAGGTGGTGACATGAGAGTGACAAAAAGCCAGGAAGGGACCGGAGGTGGTGATATGATAGTGACAAAAAGCCAGGAAGGGTACGGAGGTGGTGACATGATAGTGACAAAAAGCCAGGAAGGGACCGGAGGTGGTGACACGAGAGTGACTAAAAGCCAGGAAGGGACCGGAGGTGGTGACATAAGAGTGACAGAAAGCCAGGAAAGGACCGGAGGTGGTGACATGAGAGTGACAGAAAGCCAGGAAGGGACGGGAGGTGGTGACACGAGAGTGACAAAAAGCCAGGAAGGGACGGGAGGTGGTGACATGAGAGTGACACCTGTTGAGTTAGGGACCCTCTCCCCTGACACCTGTTTAGTTAGGGCCACCTCCTGCCACCTGTTGAGTTAGGGCCACCTCCTGCCACCTGTTGAGTTAGGGCCCCCTTCTGACACCTGTTGAGTTAGGGCCCCCTCCTGCCACCTGTTGAGTTAGGCCCCCCTCTCTCCCCTGACACCTATTGAGTTAGGCCCCCTCACTCCTGACACCTGTTGAGTTAGGCCTCCTTCTCTCCTGATACCTATTGAGTTAGGCCCCCTCTCTCCTGACACCTGTTGAGTTAGGCTCCCCCCCCCCTCTCCCCTGACACCTATTGAGTTAGGCCCCCCTCTCCCCTGACACCTGTTGAGTTAGGCCCCCTCCTGACACCTGTTGAGCTAGGGCCCCTTAAGTAACTTAAGCTAGGTACTCGACCATCTACGCCATAAGGTCACATGTTCAGCGAGTCTGGTGGTATTACTTGATCCAGGTATCAAGCTAATATAAGATTGAGGGCGCCCAGAATGGAACTTGTTGAGGTACGTCTTGCTCTTGGTTCGTTATCTAGTCCTGGAACTCACTCGTGTCCGTCACGGACTTCTGACCATCCCATGAAATGTAAGTAGCCTTTGACCTTCTGTTGGCAGTCAACTATCTTTCAATTACAGCCAGCCATCTTCTTTGGTAAGACCTGGAACTTGATACCTTTAACAGATGGGATCAAAACCTAAGCATTGTACCAGGCGGGACAGGGACCACACCACTCCCATTGTACCAGACGGGACAGGGACCACACCACTCACATTGTACACGACGGGACAGGGACCACACCACTCTCATTGTACAAGACGGGACAGGGACCACACCACTCACATTGTACACGACGGGACAGGGACCACACCACTCTCATTGTACAAGACGGGACAGGGCCCACACCACTCACATTGTACCAGACGGGACAGGGACCACACCACTCACATTGTACCAGACGGGACAGGGCCCACACCACTCACATTGTACCAGGCGGGACAGGGACCACACCACTCACATTGTACCAGACGGGACAGGGACCACACCACTCACATTGTACCAGACGGGACAGGGACCACACCACTCACATTGTACACGACGGGACAGGGACCACACCACTCACATTGTACCAGACGGGACAGGGACCACACCACTCCCATTATACCAGACGGGACAGGGCCCACACCACTCACATTGTACCAGACGGGACAGGGACCACACCACTCACATTGTACCAGACGGGACAGGGACCACACCACTCACATTGTACCAGGCGGGACAGGGACCACACCACTCCCATTGTACTAGACGGGACAGGGACCACACCACTCACATTGTACCAGACGGGACAGGGACCACACCACTCACATTGTACCAGGCGGGACAGGGACCACACCACTCACATTGTACCAGGCGGGACAGGGCCCACACCACTCACATTGTAACAAGCGCCCCATGTTTTTGCCATGTATTCAAGGTCTTACCTTGTTCACATTGTATCAATGGTAAAAGGTCATTCACATTTGACCAAGATAAATAATTTAATCAACTTATCAAAAGGACAATAAGTCATGACGTCACTGACCTTGTATCTGAGCTCAAGTCTCGTGTGCGAGTGCCAGCACTCCACCAGGTAGACCAGATATAGCATGACGACACAGGCCACTGGAATATAGATATAGCCATCCTTGCAGGGACCTGACCTTTCCGAGCGACCGTAAACTTCCAGGAAGGCTGGTGCTGTCTGACATATGAAAGTCAGTGATAAGTGGTAGAAACACGTGACAGAGCTTTGTCAAATTGGCATATCAAAGAGTCACTACGTATACCACATATCAGCTTATCTTGTCAAAGGTTTCAGAGCTTTGTCTGCGACAGCATTCTGTCATCTTCGGAAGTACAGACACTCATTATAGCTGCATAAATGGTTAGCAACACAACAAGCCATCGTCATCAGCTTGTATTCCTTACAGATGTCATGTCAGTTCTGTCACCAGCTTGTATTCCTAACATATGTCATGTCAGTTCTGTCAGTGGGTTGTATTCCTTACAGATGTCATGTCAGTTCTGTCAGTGGGTTGTATTCCTTACAGATGTCATGTCAGTTCTGTCAGCAGCTTGTATTCCTTACAGATATCATGTCAGTTCTACAAGCCCTCGAAAATGATAAACTGCCAGAGCTTAAGAAAGCTTTGGGCGAACTAAAGGCCAAGAGAAGGGTAGTGCTACAGTGGATACCATCATACTGTGGCATACCAGGAAATGAGGCAGCAAGCAGGCTGGAAAACGAAGGAGCAGCACAAGACAAAAACAAACAAACAATCACCTTCCAAGAACAGAAGACACTTATCCAGGCAAAAAGTAAAGTTGGCCAAACGAGAGACATCTATCACTGTCTTGATCGAGAAGAACAAGTAATCCTGTTAACACACAAACACAAACACACAAACACACAAACACAAAAACACCGACACACACAAACACACAAACACACAAAAACACAAACACATAACACACAAGCACACAAACACAAATACACAAACACTAACACACGAACAAAAAAACACAAATACACAAACACAGACACACATACACAAAAACACAGACTAAGACACAAACACACAGACACAAACACACAAACACAAAAACACCGACATACATACACAAAAACACAGACTAAGACACAAACACACAGACACAAACACAAAAAACCGACACACTCAACACAAAAACACAGACACAGACACGAACACGCAGACACAAAACACACAGACACAAAAACACCGACACACACAAACACACAAACACACAAAAACACAAACACAAGACACACAAGCACACAAACACAAATACACAAACACTAAGACACGAACAAAAAAACACAAATACACAAACACAGACACACAAGCATACAAACATACAAACACACAAACACAAAAAACACAAATACACAAACATAGACACACAAACACAAAAACACAAATACACAAAAACAGACACAACACACAAGCATACAAACACACAAACACAGACACACAACACACAAACGCACAAACACAAATACAAAACCACCGACACACAACTCACAGACACAAACACACAAACACAGACACACTAATACAGACACACAACACACAAACACAAAACACTGCCACACACAACACAAAAACACAGACACAGACACAAACACACATTCACAAACACAGACACACATACACAAAAACACAGACTAAGACACAGATACACACAGACACAAACACACAAACACAAAAACACCGACACACATACACAAAAACACAGACTAAGACACAAACACACAGACACAAACACAAAAAAACCGACACACTCAACACAAAAACACAGACACAGACACGAACACGCAGACACAAAACACACAGACACAAAAATACCGACACACACAAACACACAAACACACAAAAACACAAACACAAAACACACAAGCACACAAACACAAATATACAAACACTAACACACAAACACAAAAACACAGATACAGACACAACACACAAGCATACAAACATACAAACACACAAACACAAAAAACACAAATACACAAACATAGACACACAACACACAAGCATACAAACACACAAACACAAACACACAACACACAAACGCACAAACACAAATACAAAACCACCGACACACAACTCACAGACACAAACACACAAACACAGATACACTAATACAGACACACAACACACAAACACAAAACACTGCCACACACAACACAAAAACACAGACACAGACACAAACACACATACACAAAAACACCGACACACATACACAAAAACACAGACTAAGACACAAACATACAGACACAAACACAAAAACACCGACATACATACACACAAACACAGACTAAGACACAAACACACAGACACAAACACAAAAAACCGACACACTCAACACAAAAACACAGACACAGACACAAACACACATACACAAAAACACCGACACACATACACAAAAACACAGACTAAGACACAAACACACAGACACAAACACACAAACACAAAAACACCGACATACATACACACAAACACAGACTAAGACACAAACACACGGACACAAACACAAAAAACCGACACACTCAACACAAAAACACAGACACAGACACGAACACGCAGACACAAACACACAGACACAAAAACACCGACACACACAAACACAAAAACACACAAACACAAAAATACACACACAATACGAACACAAAAACACAGACACACCAACACACACACACATAACACGAACACAAAAACACAGACACACAAATACACAAACAAGTCATCTGGGCTTTACGTGAGGGATCAGCTCCAGTGGTGACATCAGCTTCATATGAAAGGAGGCAATCCCTTAATGTAAGCGAGACAATCTTTTAATGTAAGGGAGACAATCACTTAATGTGAAGGCAGACAATCCATTAATGTGAAGGCAGACAATCACTTAATGTGAAGGCAGACAATCCTTTAAAGTGAAGAGAAACAATCACTTAATGTGAAAGTCACGTGCCATTTGAGAAGCACGTGTGAAATGAGGGCTTCAACAATCTGGTGAGAGATGGAAAATAGCAGGGCAAACAACTGTCAGATTGCCTGATTGATTGATTGATCCGTATTGTCGCTCCAGGTGAAGCATAGTGCTAACATTACAGCTTCCCCCTTAATTGGAAGCCTGCACTAGAGAGCTTGATAGTGCCTTGTCGTGTCAATGGTTTCATGTGACCAGCATAGACGTGAGACTAACTTTCTATAGTAGACCTCTGCGTCATGCTCAGAAGATTACAGTTGACCTATTATTTTTTCCCCGGCACAACTCGGGTAGCCTCAAATTGACAGAAAGGTAATTCCCGAGATGACATGAGTAAAGTATGAGATGAGTAAAGTCTGACAGGACATGAGTAAAGTCTGAGATTGGAAAATCCTGAGATGACATGAGTAAAGTATGAAATCACATGAGTAAAGTTTGACATGAGTTAAGTATGAGATGAGTAAAGTCTGACATCAGTAAAATCTGAGATGACATGAGTAAAGTCTGAGATGACATGAGTAAAGTCTGAGATGAGTAAAGTCTGACAGGACATGAGTAAAGTCTGAGATGACATGAGTAAAGTCTGAGATGACATTGTTAAAGTTTGAGATGAACAAAGTCTGAGAGGACATGGGTAAAGTCTGAGATGACATGAGTAATGTCTGAGATGAGAAAAAAATTCTGAGATGACATGAATAAAGTCTGAGATGACATGAGTAAAGTCTGAGATCAGTAAAGTCTAAGATGACATGAGTAAAGTATGAGCTGAGTAAAGTTTAAAACGAGTAAAGTCTTACATGAGTAAAGTCTGTGATGATATTAGTAAAATCTGAGATGAATAAAGTCTGAGATGACATTAGTAAAGTCTGAGATGAGTGAAGTCTGAGGTGAGTAAAGTCTGACATAAGTAAAGTCTGACATAAGTAAAGTCTGAGATGACATGAGTAAAGTTTAAGATGAGTAAAGTCTGAGATGACATGAGTAAAGTCTGAC
>JAVGWX010000007.1:1603089-1710589 GCA_036924085.1 Ariolimax columbianus | reverse complement strand
ACACCTGACACCAACCATCAGTCACTCACCTGAGCCAACCATCAGTCGCACACCTGACACCAACCATCAGTCGCACACCTGACACCAACCATCAGTCGCACACCTGACACCAACCATCAGTCGCACAAATGAAACAACCATCAGTCGCACGCCTGACACAAACCATCAGTCGCACACCTGACACCAACAATCAGTCGCACACCTGACACCAACCATCAGTCGCACACCTGACACCAACAATCAGTCACTCACCTGACACCAACCATCAGTCGCATGAAATGAAACAACCATCAGTCGCACACCTGACACCAAGCATCAGTCGCACACCTGAGCCAACCATCAGTCGCACAAATGAAACAACCATCAGTCGCACACCTGACACCAACCATCAGTCGCACACCTGACACCAACCATCAGTCGCACACCTGACACCAACCATCAGCAACTCACATGAGCCAACCATCAGTCGCACACCTGACACCAACCATCAGTCGCACACCTGACACCAACCATCAGTCGCACACCTGACTCCAACCATCAGTCACTCACCTGAGCCAACCATCAGTCGCACACCTGACACCAACCATCAGTCGCACAAATGAAACAACCATCAGTCGCACACCTGACACCAACCATCAGTCGCACACCTGACATCAACCATCAGTCGCACACCTGACACCAACCATTAGTCGCACACCTGACACCAACCATCAGCAACTCACATGAGCCAACCATCAGTCGCACACCTGACACCAACCATCAATCGCACACCTGACACCAACCATCAGTCGCACACCTGACACCAACCATCAGCAACTCACATGAGCCAACCAACAGTCGCACACCTGACACCAACCATCAATCACACACCTGACACCAACCATCAGTCACTCACCTGAGCCAACCATCAGTCGCACACCTGACACCAACCATCAGTCGCACACCTGAGCCAACCATCAGTCGCACAAATGAAACAACCATCAGTCGCACACCTGACACCAACCATCAGTCGCACACCTGACACCAACCATCAGTCGCACACCTGACACCAACCATCAGTCGCACACCTGACACCAACCATCAGCAACTCACATGAGCCAACTATCAGTCGCACACCTGACACCAACCATCAGTCGCACACCTGACACCAACCATCAGTCGCACACCTGACACCAACCATCAGTCGCACACCTGACACCAACAATCAGTCGCACAAATGAAACAACCATCAGTCGCACACATGACACCAACCATCAGTCGCACACCTGAAACCAACAATCAGTCGCACACCTGACACAAACCATCAGTCGCACACCTGACACCAACCATCAGCAACTCACATGAGCCAACCATCAGTCGCACACCTGACACCAACCATCAGTCGCACACCTGACACCAACCATCAGTCGCACACCTGACACCAACAATCAGTCGCACAAATGAAACAACCATCAGTCGCACACCTGACACCAACCATCAGTCACACACCTGACACCAACCATCAGTCGCACACCTGACACCAACCATCAGTCGCACAAATGAAACAACCATCAGTCGCACACCTGACACCAACCATCAGTCACTCACCTGACACGAACCATCAGTCACTCACCTGACACCAACCATCAGTCACTCACCTGACACGAACCATCAGTCACTCACCTGACACCAACCATCAGTCACTCACCTGACACCAACCATCAGTCACTCACCTGACACCAACCATCAGTCGCACACCTGACACCAACCAGCAGTCGCACACCTGACACCAACCATCAGTCGCACACCTGACACCAACCATCAGTCACTCACCTGACACCAACCATCAGTCACTCACCTGACACCAACCATCAGTCGCACACCTGACACCAACCATCAGTCGCACACCTGACACCAACCATCAGTCACTCACCTGATACCAACCATCAGTCACTCACCTGACACCAACCATCAGTCACTCACCTGACACCAACCATCAGTCACTCACCTGACACCAACCATCAGTCGAACAAATGAAACAACCATCAGTCGCACACCTGACACCAACCATCAGTCGCACACCTGGACCAACCATCAGTCGCACACCTGAAACAACCATCAGTCGAACACCTGACACCAACCAATCAGTCGCACACCTGACACCAACCATCAGTCGCACACCTGAGCCAACCATCAGTCGCACAAATGAAACAACCATCAGTCGCACACCTGACACCAACCATCAGTCGCACACCTGACACCAACCATCAGTCGCACACCTGACACCAACCATCAGTCGCACACCTGACACCAACCATCAGCAACTCACATGAGCCAACCATCAGTCGCACACCTGACACCAACCATCAGTCGCACACCTGACACCAACCATCAGTCGCATACCTAACACCAACCATCAGTCACTCACCTGAGCCAACCATCAGTCGCATAAATGAAACAACCATCAGTCGCACACCTGACACCAACCATCAGTCGCACACCTGACACCAACCATCAGTCGCACACCTGACACCAACCATCAGCAACTCACATGAGCCAACCATCAGTCGCACACCTGACACCAACCATCAGTCGCACACCTGACACCAACTATCAGTCACACACCTGACACCAACCATCAGTCACTCACCTGAGCCAACCATCAGTCGCACACCTGACACCAACCATCAGTCGCACACCTGACACCAACCATCAGTCGCACACCTGACACCAACCATCAGTCGCACACCTGACACCAACCATCAGTCGCAAAAATGAAACAACCATCAGTCGCACACCTGACACCAACCATCAGTCGCACACCTGACACCAACAATCAGTCGCACACCTGACACCAACCATCAGTCGCACACCTGACACCAACCATCAGTCACTCACCTGAGCCAACCATCAGTCGCACACCTGAGACCAACCATCAGTCGCACACCTGACACCAACCATCAGTCGCACACCTGACACCAACCATCAGTCGCACACCTGACACCAACCATCAGTCGCACAAATGAAACAACCATCAGTCGCACACCTGACACCAACCATCAGTCGCACACCTGACACCAACAATCAGTCGCACACCTGACACCAACCACCAGTCGCACACCTGACACCAACCATCAGCAACTCACATGAGCCAACCATCAGTCGCACACCTGACACCAACCATCAGTCGCACACCTGACACCAACCATTAGTCGCACACCTGACACCAACCATCAGTCGCACACCTGACACCAACCATCAGTCACTCACCTGAGCCAACCATCAGTCGCACACCTGACACCAACCATCAGTCGCACACCTGACACCAACCATCAGTCGCACACCTGACACCAACCATCAGTCGCACAAATGAAACAACCATCAGTCGCACGCCTGACACAAACCATCAGTCGCACACCTGACACCAACAATCAGTCGCACACCTGACACCAACCATCAGTCGCACACCTGACACCAACAATCAGTCACTCACCTGACACCAACCATCAGTCGCATGAAATGAAACAACCATCAGTCGCACACCTGACACCAAGCATCAGTCGCACACCTGAGCCAACCATCAGTCGCACACCTGACACCAACCATCAGCAACTCACATGAGCCAACCATCAGTCGCACACCTGACACCAACCATCAGTCGCACACCTGACACCAACCATCAGTCACGCACCTGACACCAACCATCAGTCACTCACCTGAGCCAACCATCAGTCGCACACCTGACACCAACCATCAGTCGCACACCTGACACCAACCATCAGTCGCACACCTGACACCAACCATCAGTCGCACACCTGACACCAACCATCAGTCGCAAAAATGAAACAACCATCAGTCGCACACCTGACACCAACCATCAGTCGCACACCTGACACCAACAATCAGTCGCACACCTGACACCAACCATCAGTCGCACACCTGACACCAACCATCAGTCACTCACCTGAGCCAACCATCAGTCGCACACCTGAGACCAACCATCAGTCGCACACCTGACACCAACCATCAGTCGCACACCTGACACCAACCATCAGTCGCACACCTGACACCAACCATCAGTCGCACAAATGAAACAACCATCAGTCGCACACCTGACACCAACCACCAGTCGCACACCTGACACCAACAATCAGTCGCACACCTGACACCAACCACCAGTCGCACACCTGACACCAACCATCAGCAACTCACATGAGCCAACCATCAGTCGCACACCTGACACCAACCATCAGTCGCACACCTGACACCAACCATTAGTCGCACACCTGACACCAACCATCAGTCGCACACCTGACACCAACCATCAGTCACTCACCTGAGCCAACCATCAGTCGCACACCTGACACCAACCATCAGTCGCACACCTGACACCAACCATCAGTCGCACACCTGACACCAACCATCAGTCGCACAAATGAAACAACCATCAGTCGCACGCCTGACACAAACCATCAGTCGCACACCTGACACCAACAATCAGTCGCACACCTGACACCAACCATCAGTCGCACACCTGACACCAACAATCAGTCACTCACCTGACACCAACCATCAGTCGCATGAAATGAAACAACCATCAGTCGCACACCTGACACCAAGCATCAGTCGCACACCTGAGCCAACCATCAGTCGCACAAATGAAACAACCATCAGTCGCACACCTGACACCAACCATCAGTCGCACACCTGACACCAACCATCAGTCGCACACCTGACACCAACCATCAGCAACTCACATGAGCCAACCATCAGTCGCACACCTGACACCAACCATCAGTCGCACACCTGACACCAACCATCAGTCGCACACCTGACTCCAACCATCAGTCACTCACCTGAGCCAACCATCAGTCGCACACCTGACACCAACCATCAGTCGCACAAATGAAACAACCATCAGTCGCACACCTGACACCAACCATCAGTCGCACACCTGACATCAACCATCAGTCGCACACCTGACACCAACCATTAGTCGCACACCTGACACCAACCATCAGCAACTCACATGAGCCAACCATCAGTCGCACACCTGACACCAACCATCAATCGCACACCTGACACCAACCATCAGTCGCACACCTGACACCAACCATCACCAACTCACATGAGCCAACCAACAGTCGCACACCTGACACCAACCATCAATCACACACCTGACACCAACCATCAGTCACTCACCTGAGCCAACCATCAGTCGCACACCTGACACCAACCATCAGTCGCACACCTGAGCCAACCATCAGTCGCACAAATGAAACAACCATCAGTCGCACACCTGACACCAACCATCAGTCGCACACCTGACACCAACCATCAGTCGCACACCTGACACCAACCATCAGTCGCACACCTGACACCAACCATCAGCAACTCACATGAGCCAACTATCAGTCGCACACCTGACACCAACCATCAGTCGCACACCTGACACCAACCATCAGTCGCACACCTGACACCAACCATCAGTCGCACACCTGACACCAACAATCAGTCGCACAAATGAAACAACCATCAGTCGCACACATGACACCAACCATCAGTCGCACACCTGAAACCAACAATCAGTCGCACACCTGACACAAACCATCAGTCGCACACCTGACACCAACCATCAGCAACTCACATGAGCCAACCATCAGTCGCACACCTGACACCAACCATCAGTCGCACACCTGACACCAACCATCAGTCGCACACCTGACACCAACAATCAGTCGCACAAATGAAACAACCATCAGTCGCACACCTGACACCAACCATCAGTCACACACCTGACACCAACCATCAGTCGCACACCTGACACCAACCATCAGTCGCACAAATGAAACAACCATCAGTCGCACACCTGACACCAACCATCAGTCACTCACCTGACACCAACCATCAGTCGCATGAAATGAAACAACCATCAGTCGCACACCTAACACCAACCATCACTCGCACACCTGGACCAACCATCAGTCGCACACCTGACACCAACCATCAGTCGCACACCTGACACCAACCATCAGTCGCACACCTGACACCAAGCATCAGTCGCACAAATGAAACAACCATCAGTCGCACACCTGACACCAACCATCAGTCGCACACCTGACACCAACCATCAGTCGCACACCTGACTCCAACCATCAGTCGCACACCTGAGCCAACCATCAGTCGCACACCTGACACCAACCATCAGTCGCACAAATGAAACAACCATCAGTCGCACACCTGACACCAACCATCAGTCGCACACCTGACACTAACCATCAGTCACTCACCTGACACCAACCATCAGTCACACACCTGACACCAACAGTAAGTCGCACACCTGACACCAACCATCAGTCGCACACCTGACACAAACCATCAGTCGCACACCTGACACCAACCATCAGTCGCACACCTGACACCAACCATCAGTCGCACACCTGACACCAACCATCAGTCGCACACCTGACACCAACCATCAGTCGCACAAATGAAACAACCATCAGTCGCACACCTGACACCAACCATCAGTCGCACACCTGACACCAACCATCAGTCGCACACCTGACACCAACCATCAGTCGCACACCTGACACCAACCATCAGTCGCCCACCTGACACCAACCATCAGTCGCACACCTGACACCAACCACCAGTCACTCACGTGACACCAACCATCAGTCGCAAAAATGAAACAACCATCAGTCGCACACCTGACACCAACCATCAGTCGCACACCTGGACCAACCATCAGTCGCACACCTGACACCAACCATCTGTCGCACACCTGACACCAACCATCAGTCGCACACCTGACACCAACCATCAGTCGCACACCTGAGCCAACCATCAGTCGCACAAATGAAACAACCATCAGTCGCACACCTGACACCAACCATCAGTAGCACACCTGACACCAACCATCAGTCGCACACCTGACACCAACCATCAGCAACTCACATGAGCCAACTATCAGTCGCACACCTGACACCAACCATCAGTCGCACAACTGACACCAACCATCAGTCGCACACCTGACACCAACCATCAGTCGCACACCTGACACCAACCATCAGTCGCACACCTGACACCAACCATCAGTCGCACACCTGACACCAACCATCAGTCGCTCACCTGACACCAACCATCAGTCGCACACCTGACACCAACCATCAGTCGCACACCTGACACCAACCATCAGTCGCACACCTGAGCCAACCATCAGTCGCACAAATGAAACAACCATCAGTCGCACTCCTGCCACCAACCATCAGTCGCACACCTGACACCAACCATCAGTCGCACACCTGACACCAACCATCAGTCGCACACCTGACACCAACCATTAGTCGCACACCTGACACCAACCATTAGTCGCACAAATGAAACAACCATCAGTCTCACACCTGACACCAACCATCAGTCGCACACCTGACACCAACCATCAGTCACTCACCTGAGCCAACCATCAGTCGCACACCTGACACCAACCATCAGTCGCACACCTGACACCAACCATCAGTCGCACACCTGACACCAACCATCAGTCGCACACCTGACACCAACCATCAGTCGCACAAATGAAACAACCATCAGTCGCACACCTGACACCAACCATCAGTCGCACACCTGACACCAACCATCAGTCGCACACCTGACACCAACCATCAGTCGCACACCTGACACCAACCATCAGCAACTCACGTGAGCCAACCCTCAGTCACACACCTGACACCAACCATCAGTCACTCACCTGAGCCAACCATCAGTCGCACACCTGATACCAACCATCAGTCGCACACCTGACACCAACCATCAGTCGCACACCTGACACCAACCATCAGTCGCCCACCTGACACCAACCATCAGTCGCACACCTGACACCAACCACCAGTCACTCACGTGACACCAACCATCAGTCGCAAAAATGAAACAACCATCAGTCGCACACCTGACACCAACCATCAGTCGCACACCTGGACCAACCATCAGTCGCACACCTGACACCAACCATCTGTCGCACACCTGACACCAACCATCAGTCGCACACCTGACACCAACCATCAGTCGCACACCTGAGCCAACCATCAGTCGCACAAATGAAACAACCATCAGTCGCACACCTGACACCAACCATCAGTAGCACACCTGACACCAACCATCAGTCGCACACCTGACACCAACCATCAGCAACTCACATGAGCCAACTATCAGTCGCACACCTGACACCAACCATCAGTCGCACAACTGACACCAACCATCAGTCGCACACCTGACACCAACCATCAGTCGCACACCTGACACCAACCATCAGTCGCACACCTGACACCAACCATCAGTCGCACACCTGACACCAACCATCAGTCGCTCACCTGACACCAACCATCAGTCGCACACCTGACACCAACCATCAGTCGCACACCTGACACCAACCATCAGTCGCACACCTGAGCCAACCATCAGTCGCACAAATGAAACAACCATCAGTCGCACTCCTGCCACCAACCATCAGTCGCACACCTGACACCAACCATCAGTCGCACACCTGACACCAACCATCAGTCGCACACCTGACACCAACCATTAGTCGCACACCTGACACCAACCATTAGTCGCACAAATGAAACAACCATCAGTCTCACACCTGACACCAACCATCAGTCGCACACCTGACACCAACCATCAGTCACTCACCTGAGCCAACCATCAGTCGCACACCTGACACCAACCATCAGTCGCACACCTGACACCAACCATCAGTCGCACACCTGACACCAACCATCAGTCGCACACCTGACACCAACCATCAGTCGCACAAATGAAACAACCATCAGTCGCACACCTGACACCAACCATCAGTCGCACACCTGACACCAACCATCAGTCGCACACCTGACACCAACCATCAGTCGCACACCTGACACCAACCATCAGCAACTCACGTGAGCCAACCCTCAGTCACACACCTGACACCAACCATCAGTCACTCACCTGAGCCAACCATCAGTCGCACACCTGATACCAACCATCAGTCGCACACCTGACACCAACCATCAGTCGCACAAATGAAACAACCATCAGTCGCACACCTGACACCAACCATCAGTGGCACACCTGACACCAACAATCAGTCGCACACCTGACACCAACCATCAGTCGCACACCTGACACCAACCATCAGTCACTCACCTGACATCAACCATCAGTCGCACAAATGAAACAACCATCAGTCGCACACCTGACACCAACCATCAGTCGCACACCTGACACCAAGCATCAGTCGCACACCTGAGCCAACCATCAGTCGCACAAATGAAACAATCATCAGTCGCACACCTGACACCAACCATCAATCGCACACCTGACACCAACCATCAGTCGCACACCTGACACCAACCATCAGTCGCACACCTTACACCAACCATCAGTCGCACACCTGACTCCAACTCTCAGTCACTCACCTGAGCCAACCATCAGTCGCACACCTGACACCAACCATCAGTCGCACACCTGACACCAACCATCAGTCGCACACCTGACACCAACCATCAGTCGCACACCTGACACCAACCATCAGTCGCACACCTGACACCAACCATCAGTCGCACACCTGACACCAACCATCAGTCGCACACCTGACACCAACCATCAGTCGCACACCTGACACCAACCATCAGTCGCACACCTGACACCAACCATCAGTCGCACACCTGACACCAACCATCAGTCGCACACCTGACACCAACCATCAGTCGCACACCTGACACCAACCATCAGTCACTCACCTGACACCAACCATCAGTCGCACAAATTAAACAACCATCAGTCGCACACCTGACACCAACCATCAGTCGCACACCTGGACCAACCATCAGTCGCACACCTGACACCAACCATCAGTCGCACACCTGACACCAACCATCAGTCGCACACCTGACACCAACCATCAGTCGCACACCTGACACCAACCATCAGTCGCACACCTGACACCAACCATCAGTCGCACACCTGACACCAACCATCAGTCGCACACCTGACACCAACCATCAGTCGCACACCTGACACCAACCATCAGTCGCACACCTGACACCAACCATCAGTCGCACACCTGACACCAACCATCAGTCGCACACGTGACACCAACCATCAGTCGCACACCTGAGCCAACCATCAGTCGCACAAATGAAACAACCATCAGTCGCACACCTGCCACCAACCATCAGTCGCACACCTGACACCAACCATCAGTCGCACACCTGACACCAACCATCAGTCGCACACCTGACACCAACCATCAGTCGCACACCTGACACCAACCATCAGTCGCACACGTGACACCAACCATCAGTCGCACACCTGAGCCAACCATCAGTCGCACAAATGAAACAACCATCAGTCGCACACCTGCCACCAACCATCAGTCGCACACCTGACACCAACCATCAGTCGCACACCTGACACCAACCATCAGTCGCACATCAGTCATCAATTGTGATTCTCGTGTTTGATTATTTGTAGTGACGGTAACAGTTTTACACGATGATGTTGCTAGCCTTATACAGAACCTTCTTTAGTCGCCTTTCACAACGTGCCTGGAAGGTGTCAGTGCTGCTATGTATTTCAACACGGATACGGCAGGGACAATAGGCCTTAGAGCTTGTTCACACACGGCGTAATATAGTGGGGGTGGGTGGGGTGGGGATACAACAATAATGAAACGTTAATCATTTGTACCATTCTAAGTTGAACGTGTTTTGAATCTACCACATAATTAACGTTATCTGACAGTTACTACTAGCGTCAGTGACAGCATCCATCAAGAGAATGCTTGAAAAACCGAATTGTGCCAGACAAGATCATGTCTATATTCACTGATTCATTGTTTGTTAGAAATACGATCAATGTGGAATGCAGGGGATTACTTAACCATTTCATGTGGATGGAATATCCATTCCCCTAAACTATGCTAATCAAGAGAGAAATGGATTTTCCGTTCGCTCAATGGATGAACATCTGACGTGTCTTGGGGTAATGGTAACTGTCAAATGAAATAATCGAGTGACAGGTATAAGACATCGTTAACTCTTCCAGTTTGATCTCTTCTCGAGATTAACACTATCTGGTTAAAAAACAAAACACAAATCAATCCAAGTGCACGCTGTATAAACTGAGCCATAATATGGAAGAGAGAAGAAATTCTTGAAGTGTCTTCAAGGCATCATTAGGGAAGACGACCTGGGTCATCTCATTGTCATGGACCATTTTATTGGCCTAACGAAGAGAAAACAGATCATCTCACTCATGCTCAGTGAGACCTCATTAGAGCAGGATAGTGATGGTGAAAATCTGGCAAATGTGTCTTTCAACACTGGAGCAGATCTGTCAAAACAGGGTGCAGGTAGTTATGTGTGAGCTGTAGTGTCTGTACGGGTACTGGACATCAAACAGGTGGTTATGTGTGAGCTGTAGTGTCTGTACGGGTACTGGATATCCATCAGGTGGTTATGGAGCAGGTGTCTGTACGGGTACTGGACATCAAACAGGTGGTTATGTGGCCAATGTCTTTACGGGTACTGGACATCAAACAGGTGGTTATGTGGCCAGTGTCTTTACGGGTACTGGACATCAAACAGGTGGTTATGTGGCCAGTGTCTGTACGGGTACTGGACATCCAACAGTTGGTTATGTGTGAGCTGTAGTGTCTGTACGAGTACTGGATATCCATCAGGTGGTTATGTGGCCAGTGTCTGTACGGGTACTGGACATCCAACATTTGGTTATGGGGCCGGTGTCTGTACGGGTACTGGACATCCAACAGGTGGGTATGGGGCCGGTGTCTGTACGGGTACTGGACATCCAACAGGTGGGTATGGGGCCGGTGTCTGTACGGGTACTGGACATCCAACAGGTGGGTATGGGGCCGGTGTCTGTACGGGTACTGGACATCCAACAGGCGCAATAATACAAACGTCACCCAAAACAGGACAGAAAGCAGAAAAACCAATGAGGGTCATACATCTCAAACATCTCAAACATCTCAAGCAATGTCAAAGAGAGTTTTTATTCCTTAAACTGAATATATATGCACATGTGGTACAGGGAAAATGACCGCTGAATATCTGCTGAAAAATTGCCCGACATACGAGGAACAGAGAAAGCACATGTGGCCATCAGCAGTGGCAACACTAGACAAGCTCTATGGCAGTGGCGACAGGATAACCCTTGCTTTCTTTGATGAATTCAAATTGACGTCTGACAGCGAACGAAGAAGAAGAAGAAGAAGAAGAAGAAGAAGAAGAAGAAGAAGAAGAAGAAGAAGAAGAAGAAGAAGAAGAAGAAGAAGAAGAAGAAGAAGAAGAAGAAGAAGAAGAAGAAGAAGAAGAGGAAAGATTGCTGACACCAACAAATGATACCGATTGTCGAGAAGCTGGCTAGAGAAGAACAAGATGTAAATAGTGAATGGAACACACATACAACATTCATGGCTGGTACAGTGGTACACTGGTACACTGGTACACTGGTACACTGGTACACTGGTACACTGGTACACTGGTACACTAAACAAAATGTGCAACAAAGCCAAAGACATAAAACAAACAGATTGAAAGAATAACTATCCTCCGTATGCAAACACGTCCCAACACATTTTTCAAAGTATTACAGTCAAGAGATGACGGGGTTAATCCTGCTTCAATTTTAGTGAATAACAAATAGACACCTTAAACATCTAACAGAGGACTTAGTCACTCCACCTAGTCACTCGACCTAGTCACTCGACTTAGTCACTCGACCTAGTCACTCGACCTAGTCACTCGACCTAGTCACTCGACCTAGTCCTTCGACCTAGTCACTCGACCTAGTCACTCGACATAGTCACTCGACCTAGTCACTCGACCTAGTCAATCGACCTAGTCACTCCACCTAGTCACTCCACCTAGTCACTCCACCTAGTCACTCCACCTAGTCACTCCACCTAGTCACTCCACCTAGTCACTTCACCTAGTCACTCCACCTAGTAACTCGACCTAGTCACTCCACCTAGTCACTCACCCTAGTCACTTCACCTAGTCACTCCACCTAGTCACTCGACCTAGTCACTCCACCTAGTCACTCCACCTAGCCGCTCCACCTAGTCACTTCACATAGTCACTTCACATAGTCACTCCACCTAGTCACTTCACCTAGTAACTTCACCTAGTCGCTCCAACTAGTCACTTCATCTAGTCACTTCACCTAGTCACTTCACCTAGTCACTCCACCTAGTCACCCCACCTAGTCACTCCACCTAGTCACCCCACCTAGTCACTCCACCTAGTCACTCCACCTAGTCACTCCACCTAGTCACCCCACCTAGTCACTCCACCTAGTCACTCCACCTAGTCACTCCATCTAGTCACTCCATCTAGTCACTCCACCTAGTCACTCCACCTAGTCACTCCACCTAGTCACTCCACCTAGTCACTCCACCTAGTCACTCCACCTAGTCACTTCACCTAGTCACTCCACCTAGTCACTCCACCTAGTCACTTCACCTAATCACTCCACCTAGTCACTCGACCTAGTCACCCCACCTAGTCACCCCACCTAGTCACTCCACCTAGTCACTCCACCTAGTCACTCCACCTAGTAGCTCGACTTAGTAATTCATTGTGTTCATGCACGGTTGGAGCAACGGGACTTTGTCCCTCAAGCGGTATGCGTACATACGTACCTACCTGCCTGCCTGCCTACCTACCTACCTGTCTACATACCTACCTGTCTACCTACCTGTCTATCTACCTACCTGTCTGTCTACCTACCTGTCTGTCTACCTACATACCTACCTGCCTGTCTACCTACGTACCTATCTACTTGTCTATCTACCTACATGTCTAAATACATACCTTTCCACCTACCTACCTATATACCTACCTACCTACTTTCCTGCCTACCTACATACCTACCTCTCTACATACCTACTTACCAACCTACCTGTCTACCTACCTACCTACCTGCCTAACTACATAACTACCTACCTACCTACCTGTCTACCTACTTAACTGTCTACCTACCTATCTACCTACTTACCTACCAACTTAACTGTCTACATACCTACCTACATGTCTACCTACCTACCTACTTAACTGTCTACCTACCTACCTACCTACCTACCTGCCTAACTGCCTAAATATATACCTACCTACCTACATAACTACCTATCTACGTACCTGAATAACTACCTACCTACCTACCTGTCTACCTACTTACCTGCCTGTCTACTTACCTACCTACCTACCTACCTAATTGCCTAAATATCTACCTACCTACCTTCCTACCAAACAAGCTACCTACCTACCTACCTAACTACCTACCTACCTATTTACATGCATAACTACCTGCCTACCTACTTACCTGCCTGTCTACTTACCTACCTACCTACCTACCTACGTTCCTTTTTCTCTAACTACGTACCTAGCTACGTAACTACCTGTTTAACAGTTGAGCAGTTGAACAGTCGAACAGTTGAACAGTTGAACAGTAGTTGAACAGCTGAACAGTCGAACAGTTGAACATTTAAACAGTCGAATAGTTGAACAGGCGAACAGTCGAACAAAGAGTGATTTCAGTTTGCGAACCTAAGCTAAATAATACTCAATTCGGATGGTTAATGGATGATGTACCGATGTCAAAAAGGGTGTACGGATGTAAAATATGATGTACAAATGTCCAATATGGTGTACAGATGTCAAATATGATGTACAAATGTCAAATATGATGTATAGGTTTCCAATATGGTGTACAGATGTCAAATACGATGTACAAATGTCAAATATGATGTACAGATGTCAAATATAGTGTAAATATGTCAAATATGGTGTATATATGTCAAATATGGTGTACATATGTCAAATAGGGTGTACATATGTCAAATATGGTGTACATATGTCAAATATGGTGTACATATGTCAAATATGGTGTACATATGTCAAATATGGTGTACATATGTCAAATATGGTGTACATATGTCAAATATGGTGTACATAGTCAAATATGGTGTACATAGTCAAATATGGTGTACATATGTCAAATATGGTGTACATAGTCAAATATGGTGTACATAGTCAAATATGGTGTACATAGTCAAATATGGTGTACATAGTCAAATATGGTGTACATAGTCAAATATGGTGTACATAGTCAAATATGGTGTACATAGTCAAATATGGTGTACATAGTCAAATATGGTGTACATATGTCCAGTTTAAATGACGACAGTTAGTTCAAGAAAGAGTTCGGCAAACATTTAGATAGAACAGGACGGAGCATGGACGATATTAGAGGATTAGAGCAACAACAAATATTAGATAATGTGAGAACCTTCTACCGACGATGTCAATCAAATAAGAACAGCTGATGGAATTAAATATACTTTTGAAACAATTACCGGAGCACGACAAGGATTTGTGATGTTGTTTTTGGATATTTTCAGAGACAGAATAATACACAAAACAGCACAGGTACAGCTGCAGGAGAGTGATTCAACACACGACAGCACAGCTACAGCTGTAAGAGAGTAATTCAGCACAAGGCAGCCCATCTACAGCTGTAAGAGAGCAATTCAACACAAGACAACCCAGCTGTAAGAGAGCAATTCAACACAAGACAACCCAGTTGTAAGAGAGCAATTCAACACCAGACAGCCCATCTACAGCTGAAAGATAGCCTTCAACACAAGACAGCACAGCTGTAATAGAGCAATTCAACACAAGACAGCCCAGCTACAGCTATAAGAGAGCAATTCAACACAAGACAGCCCAGCTGTAAGAGAGCAATTCAACACAAGACAGCCCAGCTACAGCTGTAAGAGAGCAATTCAACACAAGACAGCCCAGCTACAGCTGTAAGAGAGCAATTCAACACAAGACAGCCTAGCTACAGCTGTAAAAGAGCAATTTAACACAAGACAGCCCATCTACAGCTGTAAGAGAGCAATTCAACACAAAACAGCCCAGCTACAGCTGTAAAAGAGCAATTCAACACAAGACAGCCCAGCTGTAAGAGAGCAATTTAACACAAGACAGCCCAGCTACAGCTTTAAGAGAGCAATTCAACACAAGACAGCCCAGCTACAGCTGTAAGAGAGCATTCAACACAAGACAGCCCAGCTGTAAGAGAGCAATTCAACACAAGACAGCCCAGCTACAGCTGTAGGAGAGCAATTCAACACAAGACAGCTCAGCTACAGCTGTAAGAGAGCAATTCAACACAAGACAGCCCAGCTGTAAGAGAGCAATTCAACACAAGACCGCCCAGCTACAGCTGTAAAAGAGCAATTCAACACAAGACAGCCCAGCTGTAAGAGAGCAATTCAACACAAGACAGCCCAGCTACAGCTGTAAGAGAGCAATTCAACACAAGACAGCCCAGCTACTGCTGTAAGAGAGCTATTCAACACAAGACAGCCCAGCTACAGCTGTAAGAGAGCAATTCAACACAAGACAGCCCAGCTGTAATAGAGCAATTCAACACAAGACAGCCGAGCTACAGCTGTAAGAGAGCAATTCAACACAAGACAGCCCAGCTACAGCTGTAAGAGAGCAATTCAAAACAAGACAGCCCATCTACAGCTGTAAGAGAGCATTCAACACAAGACAGCCCAGCTGTAAGAGAGCAATTCAACACAAGACAGCCCAGCTACAGCTGTAAGAGAGCAATTCAACACAAGACAGCCCAGCTACAGCTGTAAGAGAGCAATTCAACACAAGACAGCCCAGCTGTAATAGCGCAATTCAACACAAGATCCGCTCCACTAAACTCAACACATGAACTGCTCTTTGCAATGGGCCTACTCTTAATATGCGAGGACAAAGAGAGACTAAAAAACCATATTACAGCATATGGCACAGTCTGTGAAACATATCGTAAGCACATCAATGATAGAGGCTGTTAAAATTAGCAAAACACCTGGTTCACTTAACTTAGATATAAACTAGGACAAACTTAAGTAGGTCAAACAGTTCACATACCTGGCAAGAGGAGTGTTTAAAAAAAAACAGAAGTTGGATTTGCAAGACATTATATATAAGTAAGTAGCATGTCCATTGATGAACATCGCATGTCGCGTTTTACAACTGCCAAGTTATTTGGCTGTTGAGTTACTAAATAGACGTGCAATACGTTAAGTTGCATTTATTTTTTTACGCGGTGGAGCGATCGTACCGAGAAAAAGCCGTGTCTGCCAAATTGTAAACGGCGGAATTCAGACCCGGTGCGTTTGGGATTGTGGCCTGGAACTTGGTCGATGGGATGTTGTCTCTGACAAGGGAGGCAATGACGTAAAGCAATTTCTTACTGGAGTCAGAAATCGGCGTCGCCCAAAGACAATTTAATGCAAGCCTATAACGTTACCGATGTTTTAAACCCCTCTAAAGTACGTTCAGGCTTCCCACAGAAGACCACCCAAAGAAGACCACCCAAAGACCACCCAAAGAAGACCACCCAATCAAGACCACGTAAAGAACACCAACCATTTCCCCAAAGAAGACCACCCATCTACCCAAAGAAGACCACCCATCTACCCAAAAAAGACCACCCATCTACCCAAAAAAAACACCAAAAGAAAACCACCCATCTACCCAAAGAAGACAACTCCTCTACCCAAAAAAGACCACCCAAAGAAGACCACCCATCTACCCAAAAAAGACCACCCAAATAAGGCCACCCATCTACCCAAAGAAGACCACCCATCTACCCAAAAAAGACCACCCATCTACCCAAAAAAGACCACCCAAAGAAGACCACCCATCTACCCAAAAAACACCACCCATCTACCCAAAAAGACCACCCAAAGAAGACCACCCATCTACCCAAAAAAGACCACACATCTACCCAAAAAAACCACCCAAAGAAGACCACCCATCTACCCAAAGAAAACCACGAATCTACCCAAGGAAGACCACCCATCTACCCAAAAACAACCACCCAAAGAACACCACCCATAAACCCAAAAAAGACCACCCAAAGAAAACCACCCAAAGAAGACCAGCCAAAAAGACCACTCATCTACCCAAAGAAGACCACCCAAAAAGACCACTCATCTACCCAAAGAAGACCACCAAAAAGAAGACCACCCATCTACTCAAAGAAGAAAACCCAAAAAAGACCACTCATCTATCCAAAGAAGACCACCCAAAGAAGACCACCCATCTACCCAAAGAAGACCTCCCAAAGAAGACCATCCATCTACCCGAAGAAGGGCACCCAAAGAAGACCACCCAAAGAAGACCACCCATCTACCCAAAGAAGACCACCCATCTACCCTAGGAAGACCACCCATCTACCCAAAAACAACCACCCAAAGAACACCACCCATCAACCCAAAAAAGACCACCCAAAGAAAACCACCCAAAGAAGACCAGCCAAAAAGACCACTCATCTACCCAAAGAAGACCACCCAAAAAGACCACTCATCTACCCAAAGAAGACCACCGAAAAGAAGACCACCCATCTACTCAAAGAAGAAAACCCAAAAAAGACCACTCATCTACCCAAAGAAGACCACCCAAAGAAGACCACCCATCTACCCAAAGAAGACCACCCAAAAAAGACCATCCATCTACCCGAAGAAGGGCACCCAAAGAAGACCACCCAAAGAAGACCAACCATCTACCCAAAGAAGACCACCCATCTACCCAAAGAAGACCACCCATCTACCCAAAGAAGAATACCCAAAGAAGACCACCCATCTACCCAAAAAAGACCACCCAAAGATGACCATCCATCTTCCCAAAGAAGAACACCCATCTACACAAAAAAGACCACCCAAAGAATACCACTCATCTACCAAAAGAAGACCACCCATCTACCCTAAGAAGACCACCCATATACCCGAAGAAGACCACCCACAGAAGACTACTTATCTACCCAAAAAAGACCACCCTTCTACCCAAAGAAGAGCACCCAAAGAAGACCACACAAAGAAGACCATATACTACCCAAAGAAGACCACCCATTTACCCAAAGAAGACCACCGAAAGAAGACCACCCATCTACCCAAAGAAGACCACCCATTTACCCCAAGAAGCCCACCAAAAGAAGACCACCCTTTTACCCAAAGAAGACCTCCCAAAGAAGACCACCCATCTACACAAAGAAGACCACCCATTTAGCAAAAGAAGACCACCCAAAGAAGACCACCCATCTACCCAAAGAAGACCACCCATTCACCCCAAGAAGACCACCCAAAGAAGACCACCCTTTTACCCAAAGAAGACCCCCCAAAGAAGACCACCCATCTACACAAAGAAGACCATCCATTTAGCAAAAGAAGACCACCCAAAGAAGACAACCCATTTACCCAAAGAAGACCCCCCCCCCAAAGAAGACCACCCATCTACACAAAGAAGACCACCCATCTACCCAAAGAAGACCACCCAAAGAAGACCACCCATCTACCAAAAGAAGACCACCCATCTACCCAAAAGAAGACCACCAAAAGAAGACCACCCATCTACCCAAAGAAGATCACCAAAAGAAGACAACCCAAAGAAGACCACAAAAGAAGCCACCCATCTACCCAAAGAAGATCACCCAAAGAAGACCACCCATCTACCCAAAGAAGACCACCCATCTACCCAAAGGAGACCACCCATCTACCCAAAGAAGGGCACCCAAAGAAGACCACCCATCTACCCAACGAAGGGCACAAAAAGAAGACCACCCAAAGAAGACCACCCATCTACCCAAAGAAGACCACCCATTTACCCAAATAAGACCACCCAAACAAGACCACCCATCTACCCAAAGAAGACCACCCATCTACCCAAAGTAGGGCACCCAAAGAAGACCACCCTTCTACCCAAAGAAGGGCACCCAAAGAAAACCACCCAAAAAGACCACCCATCTACCCAAAGAAGACCACCCATCCACCCAAAGAAGACCATCCATCTACCCAAAGAAGACCACCAATTTACCCCAAAAAAAACACGCAAAGAAGACCACCCATCTACCCAAAGAAGACCACCCATCTACCCAAAGAAGACCACCCATCTACCCAAAGAAGGGCACCTAAAGAAGATCACCAAAAGAAGACCGTCCATCTACCCAAAAAGACCACCCAAAGAAGACCACCCATCTACCCAAAAGACCACCCAAAGAAAACCACCCATTAACCCAAAAAGACCACACAAACAAGACCACCCAAAGAAGACCACCCATCTACCAAATGAAGACCACCCATCTACCCAAAGAAGACCACCCAAAGAAGATCACCCAAAGAAGAGCACACAAAGAAGACCACCCAAAGAAGACCACCCATCTACCCAAAGAAGGGCCCCCAATGAATACCACCCATCTACCCAAAGAAGACCACCCAAAGAAGACCACCCATCTACCAAAGGAAGACGACCCAAAGAAGTCCACCCAAAGAAGACCACACAAAGAAGATCACCCAAAGAAGACCACCCAAAGAAGACCACCCATTTACACAAAAAAGACCACCAAAAGAAGACCACCCATCTACGCAAAGAAGACCACATATCTACCCTAAGATGACCACCCATATACCCAAAGAAGACCACCCACGGAAGACTACTTATCTACCCAAAAAGGACCACCCTTCTACCCAAAGAAAGGCACCCAAAGAAGACCATCCAAAGAAGATCATATACTACCCAAAGAAGACCACCCATTTACCCAAAGAAGACCACCCAAAGAAGACCACCCATCTACCCAAAGAAGACCACCCATCTACCCAAAGAAGGGCACCCAAAGAAGACCATCCAAAGAAGACCACCCATCTACCCAAAGAAGACCACAAATGTACTGCAAGAAGACCACCCAAAGAAGACCACCCATCTACACAAAGAAGACCACCCATTTAGCCAAAGAAGACCACCCAAAGAAGACCACCCATCGACCCAAAGAAGACCACCCATTTACCCCAAAAAGACCAACCAATGAAGACCACCCATTTACCCAAAGAACCCCCCCCTCCCCCCCCCCCCCCCCCAAGAAGACCACCCATCTACACAAAGAAGACCACCTATCTACCCAAAGAAGACCACCCAAAGAAGACCACCCATCTACCCAAAGAAGACCACCCATCTACCCAAAGAAGACCACCCAAAGAAGACCACCCATCTACCCAAAGAAGACCACCCATCTACCCAAAGATGACCACCCAAAAGAGACCACCCATCTACCCAAAGAAGACCACCCATCTACCCAAAGAAGACCCCAAAAAGAAGACCACCCATCTACCCAAAGAAGACCACCCAAAGAAGACAACCCAAAGAAGACCACAAAAGAAGCCACCCATCTATCCAAAGAAGACCACCCATCTACCCAAAGAAGACCACCCATCTACCCAAAGTAGGGCACCCAAAGAAGACCACCCTTCTACCCAAAGAAGGGCACCCAAAGAAGACCACCCAAAAAAGACCACCCATCTACCCAAAGAAGACCACCCATCTACCCAAAGAAGACCATCCATCTACCCAAAGAAGACCACCACTTTACCCAAAAAAGACCACGCAAAGGAGACCACCCATCTACCCAAAGAAGACCACCCATCTACCCAAAGAAGACCACCCATCTACACAAAGAAGACCACCCATCTACCCAAAGAAGACCACCCAAAGAAGACCACCCATCTACCCAAAGAAGACCACCCATCTACCCAAATAAGACTACCCAAAGAAGCCCACCCATCTACACAAAGAAGACCACCCATCTACCCAAAAGAAGACCACCAAAAGAAGACCACCCATCTACCCAAAGAAGATCACCAAAAGAAGGCAACCCAAAGAAGACCACAAAAGAAGCCACCCATCTACCCAAAGAAGATCACCCAAAGAAGACCACCCATCTACCCAAAAAAGACCACCCGTCTACCCAAAGGAGACCACCCATCTACCCAAAGAAGGGCACCCAAAGAAGACCACCCAAAGAAGACCACCCATCTACCCAAAGAAGACCACCCATTTACCCAAATAAGACCACCCAAACAAGACCACCCATCTACCCAAAGAAGACCACCCATCTACCCAAAGTAGGGCACCCAAAAAAGACCACCCTTCTACCCAAAGAAGGGCACCCAAAGAAGACCACCCAAAAAGACCACCCATCTACCCAAAGAAGACCACCCATCCACCTAAAGAAGACCATCCATCTACCCAAAGAAGACCACCCATCTACCCAAAGTAGGGCACCCAAAGAAGACCACCCTTCTACCCAAAGAAGGGCACCCAAAGAAGACCACCCAAAAAAGACCACCCATCTACCCAAAGAAGACCACCCATCTACCCAAAGAAGACCATCCATCTACCCAAAGAAGACCACCACTTTACCCAAAAAAGACCACGCAAAGGAGACCACCCATCTACCCAAAGAAGACCACCCATCTACCCAAAGAAGGGCACCCAAAGAAGACCACCCAAAGAAGACCATCCATCTACCCGAAAAGACACCCAAAGAAGACCACCCATCTACCCAAAAGACCACCCAAAGAAAACCACCCATTAACCCAAAAAGACCACGCAAACAAGACCACCCAAAGAAGACCACCCATCTACCAAATGAAGACCACCCACCTACCCAAAGAAGACCTCCCAAATAAAGACCACCCATCTATACAAAGAAGACATCCCAAAGAAGACCACCCAAAGAAGACCACACAAAAAAGACCACCCGAAGAAGACCACCCATCTACCCAAGGAAGGGCCCCCAAAGAAGACCACCCATCTACCCAAAGAAGACCACCCGAAGAAGACCACCCATCTACCCAAGGAAGGGCCCCCAAAGAAGACCACCCATCTACCCAAAGAAGACCACCCATCTACCCAAAGAAGATCACCCAAAGAAGACCACCCATCTACCAAAGGAAGACCACCAAAAGAAGACCACCCAAAGAAGACCACACAAAGAAGACCACCCAAAGAAGACCACCCAAAAGAAGACAACCCATCTACTAAAAGAAGACCACCCAAAGAAGACCACCCAAAGAAGACCACCCATTTTGATTAATGCTGGAAACTCTCTTAAGTACAACGGGCCAGCCTTCCTCCTAAATCCGATCTGCAATCTCTTCAACATTACTTATTAATCCGTCTTCTTAAACTCTGCTTCCTTTCGTGGCTGCGCTGAGCACCAGTAACGTGGCCTCAAAGTCTCTACTGCGTGAACAACTCGATAGACATATCGTAGTCTGACCTTTAATACGTCAGAGCTCCATTTCTGGATTCCCCCTTTCCCTTAAACGGGTCCCCACCCCTTTCCCCTGGATAACTTGCCACTGCAGCACTGGTGGTCTGGGTTTTGCTAATTCCTCTACCATCCTCCTGAATTATGCCTTCCCCTACAACTCTAATTAAATGAACATCCTGTGTTCACGTGTCCAACATTTAAAACAACCATACTAAATTAAGGATAATAAGAGTCGGTAATAAAGGACAGTCATTCTGACCTTTACTCCTGACCTGATTTCAGACAATGATACGTGATACTAGGACATGTAACCTCTTGTCCTTCCCCTTGCTACCTACCAATGGCCACCTTGGTTCGAGACCATGTGATACCACACAGATCCCGCGGCTATCTAGAGCCTGGAATCACTGTTACTAGAATCCCAACCACGCCACAATAGACTTACAACAACAACATAGACTTACAACAACAACATAGCCTTACAACAACATAGACTTACAACAACAACATAGACTTACAAGAACAAAAACATAGACTTACAAAAACAACAAAGACTTAAAACAACAACAACATAGACTTACAACAACATAGACTTACAACAACAACAACATAGCCTTACAACAACATAGACTTACAACAACAACATAGACTTACAACAACAAAAACATAGACTTACAAAAACAACAAAGACTTACAACAACAACAACATAGACTTACAACAACAAAAACATAGACTTACAAAAACAACATAGACTTACAACAACAACATAGACTTACAACAACAACAACATAGACTTACAACAACAACAACATAGACTTACAACAACAACAACATAGACTTACAACAACAACAACATAGACTTACAACAACAACAACATAGACTTACAACAACAACAACATAGACTTACAACAACAACAACATAGACTTACAACAACAACAACATAGACTTACAACAACAACAACATAGACTTACAACAACAACAACAGCATAGACTTACAACAACAACAACATAGACTTACAACAACAACAACATAGACTTACAACAACAACAACAACATAGACTTACAACAACAACAACAACATAGACTTACAACAACAACAACATAGACTTACAACAACAACAACATAGACTTACAACAAAAAAACATAGACTTACAAAAACAACAAAGACTTACAACAACAACAACATAGACTTACAACAACATAGACTTACAACAACAACAACATAGCCTTACAACAACATAGACTTACAACAACAACATAGACTTACAACAACAAAAACATAGACTTACAAAAACAACAAAGACTTACAACAACAACAACATAGACTTACAACAACAAAAACATAGACTTACAAAAACAACATAGACTTACAACAACATATCCTTACAACAACATAGACTTACAAAAACAACAACATAGACTTACAAAAACAACAACATAGACTTACAACAACAACAACATAGACTTACAACAACATAGACTTACAACAACATAGACTTACAACAACAACAACATAGACTTACAACAACAACAACATAGATTTACAACAAGATAGACTTACAACAACAACATAGACTTACAACAACAACAACATAGACTTACAACAACATATACTTACAACAACACCATAGACTTACAACAACAACAACATAGACTTACAACAACAACAACATAGACTTACAACAACAGCATAGACTTACAACAACATCATAGACTTACAACAACAACATAGACTTACAACAACAACAACATAGACTTACAACAACATCATAGACTTACAACAACAACAACATAGACTTATAACAACAACAACATAGACTTACAACAACAGCATAGACTTACAACAACAACAACATAGACTTACAACAACAGCATAGACTTACAACAACAACAACATAGACTTACAACAACAACAACATAGCATTACAACAACAACAACATAGACTTACAAAAACAACATAGACTTACAAAAACAACATAGACTTACAACAACAACAACATAGACTTACAACAACAACAACATAGACTTACAACAACAACAACAACATAGACTTACAACAACAGCATAGACTTACAACAACAACAACATAGACTTACAACAACAACAACATAGACTTACAACAACAACATAGACTTACAACAACAACAACATAGACTTATAACAACAACAACAACATAGACTTACAACAACAACATAGACTTATAACAACAACAACATAGACTTACAACAACAGCATAGACTTACAACAACAACAACATAGACTTACAACAACAACAACATAGACTTACAACAACAACAACATAGACTTATAACAACAACAACAACATAGACTTACAACAACAGCATAGACTTACAACAACAACAACATAGACTTACAACAACAACAACATAGACTTACAACAACAACATAGACTTACAACAACAACAACAACATAGACTTATAACAACAACAACAACATAGACTTACAACAACAGCATAGACTTACAACAACAACAACATAGACTTACAACAACAACAACATAGACTTACAACAACAACAGCATAGACTTATAACAACAACAACATAGACTTACAACAACAACAGCATAGACTTACAACAACAACAGCATAGACTTACAACAACAACAGCATAGACTTACAAAAACAACAACATAGATTTACAACAACAACAGCATAGACTTACAACAACAACAGCATAGACTTACAACAACAACAACATAGACTTACAACAACAGCATAGACTTACAACAACAACAACATAGACTGACAACAACAACAACATAGACTTACAACAACAGCATAGACTTACAACAACAACAACATAGACTTACAACAACAACAACATAGACTTACAACAACAACAACATAGACTTACAACAACAACAACAACATAGACTTACAACAACAGCATAGACTTACAACAACAACAACATAGACTTACAACAACAACAACATAGCCTTACAACAACATAGACTTACAACAACAACATAGACTTACAACAACAAAAACATAGACTTACAAAAACAACAAAGACTTACAACAACAACAACATAGACTTACAACAACAAAAACATAGACTTACAAAAACAACATAGACTTACAACAACAACATAGACTTACAACGACAACAACATAGACTTACAACAACAACAACATAGACTTACAACAACAACAACCTAGACTTACAACAACAACAACATAGACTTACAACAACAACAACATAGACTTACAACAACAACAACATAGACTTACAACAACAACAACATAGACTTACAACAACAACAACATAGACTTACAACAACAACAACATAGACTTACAACAACAACAACATAGACTTACAACAACAACAACATAGACTTACAACAACAACAACAGCATAGACTTACAACAACAACAACATAGACTTACAACAACAACAACATAGACTTACAACAACAACAACAACATAGACTTACAACAACAACAACAACATAGACTTACAACAACAACAACATAGACTTACAACAACAACAACATAGACTTACAACAACAAAAACATAGACTTACAAAAACAACAAAGACTTACAACAACAACAACATAGACTTACAACAACATAGACTTACAACAACAACAACATAGCCTTACAACAACATAGACTTACAACAACAACATAGACTTACAACAACAAAAACATAGACTTACAAAAACAACAAAGACTTACAACAACAACAACATAGACTTACAACAACAAAAACATAGACTTACAAAAACAACATAGACTTACAACAACATATCCTTACAACAACATAGACTTACAAAAACAACAACATAGACTTACAACAACAACATAGACTTACAACAACAACAACATAGACTTACAACAACATAGACTTACAACAACATAGACTTACAACAACAACAACATAGACTTACAACAACATATACTTACAACAACACCATAGACTTACAACAACAACAACATAGACTTACAACAACAACAACATAGACTTACAACAACAGCATAGACTTACAACAACATCATAGACTTACAACAACAACATAGACTTACAACAACAACAACATAGACTTACAACAACATCATAGACTTACAACAACAACAACATAGACTTAAAACAACAACAACATAGACTTACAAGAACAGCATAGACTTACAACAACAACAACATAGACTTACAACAACAGCATAGACTTACAACAACAACAACATAGACTTACAACAACAACAACATAGCATTACAACAACAACAACATAGACTTACAACAACAACATAGACTTACAAAAACAACATAGACTTACAACAAAACCAACATAGACTTACAACAACATAGACTTACAACAACAACATAGACTTACAACAACATAGACTTACAACAACAACGACATAGATTTACAACAAGATAGACTTACAACAACAACATAGACTTACAACAACAACAACATGGACTTACAACAACATATACTTACAACAACACCATAGACTTACAACAACAACAACATAGACTTACAACAACAACAACATAGACTTACAACAACAGCATAGACTTACAACAACATCATAGACTTACAACAACAACATAGACTTACAACAACAACAACATAGACTTACAACAACATCATAGACTTACAACAACAACAACATAGACTTAAAACAACAACAACATAGACTTACAAGAACAGCATAGACTTACAACAACAACAACATAGACTTACAACAACAGCATAGACTTACAACAACAACAACATAGACTTACAACAACAACAACATAGCATTACAACAACAACAACATAGACTTACAACAACAACATAGACTTACAAAAACAACATAGACATACAACAACAACAACATAGACTTACAACAACAACAACATAGACTTACAACAACAACAACAACATAGACTTACAACAACAGCATAGACTTACAACAACAACAACATAGACTTACAACAACAACAACATAGACTTACAACAACAACATAGACTTACAACAACAACAACAACATAGACTTATAACAACAACAACAACATAGACTTACAACAACAACATAGACTTATAACAACAACAACATAGACTTACAACAACAGCATAGACTTACAACAACAACAACATAGACTTACAACAACAACAACATAGACTTACAACAACAACAACATAGACTTACAACAACAACAACAACATAGACTTACAACAACAGCATAGACTTACAACAACAACAACATAGACTTACAACAACAACAACATAGACTTACAACAACAACATAGACTTACAACAACAACAACAACAAAGACTTATAACAACAACAACAACATAGACTTACAACAACAGCATAGACTTACAACAACAACAGCATAGACTTACAACAACAACAGCATAGACTTACACAAACAACAACATAGACTTACAACAACAACAACATAGACTTACAACAACAGCATAGACTTACAACAACAACAACATAGACTTACAACAACAACAACATAGACTTACAACAACAGCATAGACTTACAACAACAACAACATAGACTTACAACAACAACACCATAGACTTACAACAACAACAACATAGACTTACAACAACAACAACAACATAGACTTACAACAACAGCATAGACTTACAACAACAACAACATAGACTTACAACAACAACAACATAGACTTACAACAACAACATAGACTTACAACAACAACATAGACTTATAACAACAACAACAACATAGACTTACAACAACAGCATAGACTTACAACAACAACAACATAGACTTACAACAACAACAACATATACTTACAACAACAACAACAACATAGACTTACAACAACAACAACATAGACTTACAACAACAACAACATAGACTTACAACAACAACAACATAGACTTACAACAACAACAACATAGACTTACAACAACAATATAGACTTACAACAACAACAACATAGACTTACAACAACAACAACATAGACTTACAACAACAACAACATAGACTTACAACAACAACAACATAGACTTACAACAACAACAACATAGACTTACAACAACAACATAGACTTACAACAACAACAACATAGACTTACAACAACAACAGCATAGACTTACAACAACATCATAGACTTACAACAACAACATAGACTTACAACAACAACAACATAGACTTACAACAACATCATAGACTTACAACAACAACAACATAGACTTAAAACAACAACAACATAGACTTACAAGAACAGCATAGACTTACAACAACAACAACATAGACTTACAACAACAGCATAGACTTACAACAACAACAACATAGACTTACAACAACAACAACATAGCATTACAACAACAACAACATAGACTTACAACAACAACATAGACTTACAAAAACAACATAGACATACAACAACAACAACATAGACTTACAACAACAACAACATAGACTTACAACAACAACAACAACATAGACTTACAACAACAGCATAGACTTACAACAACAACAACATAGACTTACAACAACAACAACATAGACTTACAACAACAACATAGACTTACAACAACAACCACAACATAGACTTATAACAACAACAACAACATAGACTTACAACAACAACATAGACTTATAACAACAACAACATAGACTTACAACAACAGCATAGACTTACAACAACAACAACATAGACTTACAACAACAACAACATAGACTTACAACAACAACAACATAGACTTACAACAACAACAACAACATAGACTTACAACAACAGCATAGACTTACAACAACAACAACATAGACTTACAACAACAACAACATAGACTTACAACAACAACATAGACTTACAACAACAACAACAACATAGACTTATAACAACAACAACAACATAGACTTACAACAACAGCATAGACTTACAACAACAACAGCATAGACTTACAACAACAACAGCATAGACTTACGCAAACAACAACATAGACTTACAACAACAACAGCATAGACTTACAACAACAACAGCATAGACTTACAACAACAACAACATAGACTTACAACAACAGCATAGACTTACAACAACAACAACATAGACTTACAACAACAACAACATAGACTTACAACAACAGCATAGACTTACAACAACAACAACATAGACTTACAACAACAACACCATAGACTTACAACAACAACAACATAGACTTACAACAACAACAACAACATAGACTTACAACAACAGCATAGACTTACAACAACAACAACATAGACTTACAACAACAACAACATAGACTTACAACAACAACATAGACTTACAACAACAACATAGACTTATAACAACAACAACAACATAGACTTACAACAACAGCATAGACCTACAACAACAACAACATAGACTTACAACAACAACAACATATACTTACAACAACAACAACAACATAGACTTACAACAACAACAACATAGACTTACAACAACAACAACATAGACTTACAACAACAATATAGACTTACAACAACAACAACATAGACTTACAACAACAACAAAATAGACTTACAACAACAACAACATAGACTTACAACAACAACAACATAGACTTACAACAACAATATAGACTTACAACAACAACAACATAGACTTACAACAACAACAACATAGACTTACAACAACAACATAGACTTACAACAACAACAACATAGACTTACAACAACAACAACATAGACTTACAACAACAACAACATAGACTTACAACAACAACAACATAGACTTACAACAACAACAACATAGACTTACAACAACAACAACATAGACTTACAACAACAACATAGACTTACAACAACAACAACATAGACTTACAACAACAACAACATAGACTTACAACAACAACATAGACTTACAACAACAACAACATAGACTTACAACAACAACAACATAGACTTACAACAACAACAACATAGACTTACAACAACAACAACATAGACTTACAACAACAACAACATAGACTTACAACAACAACAACATAGACTTACAACTGCTGTTACTTAAAATGCTAATAATTACATGACGTCACATGTGAACGACTCCAAATATTCCCATTACTGGACGCCCCGTTCTTCAGCGGTGGTTACCCCGTTCTTCAGCGGCGCTTACACCGTTGCGGGTCCCAACTTCTCTTACAACGGTCTCTGTCTTGGGCCACGGTGCACCAGTGGACCATGAGTAGTCCATCTGTGACACCGTGAATGGTTCTGCGGGATGCAAGGAAGTCGGAACCACGAGTTGGCGGTCGTCCCCGTGGCCATATCTTGTCTCTGGGGCATCATGTTGCTGGCGCTGTGCTCCATCGTCCGTTCTTCGCAGTAAGTTTCTCCACCCCCTTTTTCCCCCTCCCCCGCCCCCGGCGATGGTTCATCTTGTCAACAGAACTAACTGCCTCTTCCACCAGGGACAGCTGACGTATTTCCGATTTTAAAAAATCTTTTGTGCGCTGGCTATGCAGTCGCGTGATTTTTATATTTCCATAAATATTCCCATAAAAAGAATATATATATATATATAAGAGACGTGTGCTGTCAAATGTCATCTCTAATGACTGTAAAGTCCAATTCTGGAATAGTAGACTGCCACACTTTGAACACACCTGTCAGGAGTCGGCTGTAGCGTCGTTCTGCTGGTTCTAGTCTGTCGGACGACTCGCTTTCTCTGAGCGGAGACGAAAATGTCTCGCTCTTTGATCTGAGCACATATTGTGATTCTAGCACACCAGATAGTGGGGTTCTGTGCAAGCATCCCCCAGGAGACGACCCATATGTTGGAGCTTTCCAGGGCCATCTTCAAGGAGTCTCTTTAGCGTTTCTTGTGTCTCCCGACGAGTTGTTGCCTAGTCTGAGCTCACCTTTATATCAGTTGCTTGGAAAGCTTTCTTCTGGCCTGCGAAGGACATGTCCTGTCCATCTTATTCGGGCTTTCTGCAGAAGCGTATGTATGCCCAACATTTTAGACTAGCTAAGAAGAGAATTATTTCACCTACCTTTTCTGTCACCGTCAGATGGCACCACGATATAGCTGTAAGGCATCCGATGATCATCAAGGTGAGGGACAGACACTTCCAGTGCCCATCCCTCCTCAGGGAACCACACAAGGACTGTAGGACTGGGGTTTGCTGAAAGAATCCCCAACACAACTTGAGAATTCATCTAATAATTTAAATTTCCAAATACACTAAAATAATATTTCAAATTTGACAAAGATTACAATCTGTTTCAGATCATTAATCAATCTTCAAAATTAATTGTAGATATCACATTTAGTACTTTCTCATGTAGCATGTCCTTTATAGAACGTCGCTCCCATCACAGTGTGTCTGAAAAAAAAACTACTATTTCTCTTGCCAAAACTCTACCCTCTGCCATAGTCATGCCCAGGCATTCCTGGATATCTTGGTGCCATCGTCTTCTTGGTCTACCCCTTCCTCTTTTGCCTGGCACCATACCTTCCATCACTGTTCTCTCAAGACCGTTGTGTCTCTTGATGTGACCAAAGTATTTGCTTTTTCTAGTCAAAATGGAATTGATAAACCAGTTTTCTATGCTCAACTCTTGCCGAATGTCTACATTTGTTCTTTTCTCTGTCCAGTGTATTCTGAGGATCTTTCTCTAACATTTTAACTCGAAGGATTCGATTCTTTGTCTGGAAGTTTTGGTAATCGTCCATGCTTCACAACCGTAAGCTGCCACAGGAAAAGCACAGGCTCTCAAGATTTTTACTTTTATCATTTTGTTGGTGCTCTGCCATAATTTCTTCAGGCTGTTCAGTCTCTGCATTACCATGGCTAGTCTTCTTCTGATTTCTTTCAAACAGTCGCCATTCTTGACACTTCTGGAGCCCAAATATTCAAAATGTGTGAGCTGATTTATTTCCTCACCACCCACTGTAAATTTATGCTGACATTGTGTTTTGTCGGTGGTCATCATCTTTGATTTATTCATGTTTATAAACATGTTTTAATCTTTGCTGTGTCCATTCACAACTGAAAGAAGCTGCTCTAGCCCTTCTACACTTCTTGATATCAATGTGTCACTTTGTTGATCTTCAGTAGTCAAATATAGATGGACAGAAATGATGAATGCTGACTTGAGTCAACAACTTCCTGTTTAGGAATGAACAACAGAAAGATAAAAGCTGGTGCAAGCGGAGATCAGAGATCAGAGACCAGAGATCAGAGACAAGAGATCAGAAACCAGAGATAAGAGACTCTCTCTCTCTCTCTTTCTCTCTATCTGTATGTTTAACGTTGATACATTAATTTTTATAGCTGTGTAAATGTATGAGTGTCTGCATGTTTCTATCCGTACACACGACTGATCTGTGTTGAGGCTCACTAAGACACCGCCGACCTGTGTTGAGGCTCACTAAGACACGACCGACCTGTGTTGAGGCTCACTAAGGCACGAGCGACCTGTGTTGAGGCTCACTAAGACACAGCCGACCTGTGTTGAGGCTCACTAAGACACGACTGACCTGTGTTGAGGCTCACTAAGACACGACCGACCTGTATTGAGGCTCACTAAGGCACAGCCGACCTCTGTTGAGGCTCACTAAGACACAGCCAACCTGTGTTGAGGCTCACTAAGACACGAGCGACCTGTGTTGAGGCTCACTAAGACACAGCCGACCTGTGTTGAGGCTCATTAAGACACGAGCGACCTGTGTTGAGGCTCACTAAGACACCGCCGACCTGTGTTGAGGCTCACTAAGACACTGCCGACCTGTGTTGAGGCTCAGTAAGACACATCCGACCTCTGTTGAGGCTCACTAAGACACAGCCGACCTGTGTTGAGGCTTACTAAGACACAGCCGACCTGTGTTGAGGCTCACTAAGACACCGCCGACCTGTATTGAGGCTCACTAAGACACAGCCGACCAGTGTTGAGGCTCACTAAGACACAACCGACCTGTGTTGAGGCTCACTAAGAGCCAGCCGACCTGTAATGAGGCTCACTAAGACACGACCGACCTGTGTTGAGGCTCACTAAGACACAGTCGACCTGTGTTGAGGCTCACTAAGACACAGCCGACCTGTGTTGAGGCTCACTAAGACACAGTCGACCTGTGTTGAGGCTCACTAAGTAACCGCTGACCTGTGTTGAGGCTCAATAAGACACAGCCGACCTATGTTGAGGCTCACTAAGACACAGCCGACCTGTATTGAGGCTCACTAAGACACAGCCGACCTGTGTTGAGGCTCACTAAGACACAGCCGACCTGTGTTGAGGCTCACTAAGTAACCGCCGATCTGTGCTGAGGCTCACTAAGACACAGCAGACCTGTGTTGAGGCTCACTAAGACACAGCCGACCTGTGTTGAGGCTCACTAAGACAAAGCCGACCTGTGTTGAGGCTCAAGGACGAATTAGGACATCACGAAAACACAAAAGAAGAAACTATCCCCTCCCAGAAAAAGAGGTCCATGATTCACCTCCAGGAAAGCCGACAAAACGAGAGACAACTATCACTGCCTTCATCGAGCGGAGCAGGAGACACTGTTACACATGAGGGAATATTGCTCACTCACCTTACCTGTATGATCTATTATAATCCCTAGGTCCCTTTCCTTATCTATCTTTCTAGTATTGTTCTCGTCCATTCTGTAATTATGTTCCATATTGGATCTACCCATGTGGATGACTGTACATTTATCTACATTAAACTCCATTTGCCAGCTTACAGACCATTCTCGAATTTTATCTAAATCCGACCTCAGTATATCCACTTCCGCTTTAGATGAGACACTACTGCATAGTTGTGTGTCATCAGCAAATTTTTCAATCATGGATCCCATACATATGTCCAAATCATTTATATATATCAAGGACAAAATTGGTCCCAAAACCGAGCCCTGTGGCACTCCACTTTTTACTTCTCACCACTTAGAGTACTCCTTATTTATGCCCACTCTGTGCCGTCTTCCGGTTAACCAATTTTCAATCCATTTGGCAACGTCCCCACCTAGCCCCTGTGATTTTAACTTTCTAAACAATCTTTAATGAGGTACTCTATCAAAGACTCCCCTTTATCTATCATTTTAGTAATCTCCTCCATGAATTCTAATAGATTTGTTAAGCACGATCTCCCTCTAGTAAACCCATGCTGACTATTTCTGATTAGATTAAACTTGTCTAAATGCATTACAATGTTTTCTTTGATTATTGACTCTAACAATTTACAGACTATGTTCGTTAAACTCACCAGTCTATAATTTGCTGGATCAGATTTTTTGCCATTTTTTAATAAGGGGATCACTTGTACCAAAGTCTATGAACTGGTATAAAAAATATATTCTCTATCCTCTTCTACCAAACTCTATTTTCCACGAACTTTATCAAAATCTATTCTTTATTCACTTCTACCAGACTCTATTTTCCATGAACTGGTATCAAAACCTATGCCCTACCTACTTGTACCAAACTGTGTTCTCTACTCTATTATACATCTTTCCTATAGAAGTATATTCTCCGTCTATATTCAGCAAACTGTTTCAAACCACACCCAATCACTAGAGCAGCGTACAGCTCCTTGCCTCCTCCATGTAAATCAACATCTGATCGAGGGCGAATGAGCTCAGCGCAACATGTTATCCTGTTATCCAAACAGTGCCGGCCACGAAAAGGAATTAGTTTCGAAACATTTGCCCGCTTTATGGCTTGAAATAGACAGAAAATCAGTTTGAGATTGGATTGAAAAAGTTAAGAAGATTGAAAGCTTTGGTTTGAGGCTGCTCGAATTTGTGAACTAAATTTGGGGGTAGGGCGAGTTAGAGAGGAAGGCGTTGTCCATGTTATGCTTGTTTTGTTCTGGGTGTAGTAACGAGATAACGCATTAGGGGATCTCAAACTGGTGACAAGGCCTAGTTGAAGGGGCCCCCAGACTGGGGATATGTGGACCTAGTGTGGATCGCTTGAAGTGGCCCCCAGACTGGTGATATGTGGGCCTAGTGTGGATCGCTTGAAGTGGCCCCCAGACTGGTGATATGTGGGCCTAATGTGGATCGCTTGAAGTGGCCCCCAAACTGGTGATATGGGGGCCTAGTGTGGATCGCTTGAAGTAGCCCCCAGACTGGTGATATGTGGGGCTAGTGTGGATCGCTTGAAGTGGCCCCCACACTGGTGATATGTGGGCCTAGTGTGGATCGCTTGAAGTGGCCCCCAGACTGGTGATGCATATATACCCCATTCTGTTGGAGGACTTTGCACTGACACCCACCGTCTGGACTCTCGTACCACAGGTCTCAGTCAGTCACCAGCTATCAGCCGTTATCACTAACAAACATAACGAAGATATCATCAGACCAATCCACAATCAAAGTAACAACACAGAGTGAAACAAACAATCAAACCGTTCCAGGAGATAACAAGACAAAACTACGCCCTTCCATACACACACACACAACCTTCCTCAGGTATGTTGTGCAGAAAGAAAAGTCGTCCGGTGATGAATGGCCAAGTATGATCGGCTCTACAGGTCTGTGTACTCTCAGAGCACAGATAGTTATGTCACAGTTAGCTGTCTGGCCTGTCACAGTTAGCTGCCTGGCCGGTCACAGTTAGCTGCCTGGCCGGTCACAGTTAGCTGCCTGCCCTGTGACAGTTAGCTGTCTGACCTGTCACAGCTAGCTGTCTGCCCTGTCACAGTTAGCTGTCTGCCCTGTCACAGTTAGCTCTCTCCCCTGTCACAGTTAGCTGTCTGCTCTGTCACAGTTAGCTGTCTCCCCTGTCACAGTTAGCTATCTGCCCTGTCACAGTTAGCTGTCTGTCCTGTCACAGTTAGCTGTCTGCCCGGTCACGGTTAGCTGTCTGCCCTGTCACAGTTAGCTGTCTGGCCTGTTAAAACTGTAATTCCTTCTTAGGGATCAAGATTCCCTCCCGCCTCACCCCGTCCCCCTCCCGCCTCACCTCCCCTCCGCCTCACCCCAAACCCCTCCCGCCTCACCCCGCCCCCCTCCCGCCACCCCCCCCCCACCATAAATTTCCCTTATTGGCCGCCCCCGTGCCTCTCTAGTCACAATATCTGATCCCCTAGCGAACTCTAGATGGACGTGCTGTCACTTTGTCCCAAGGACTGAGCCGACATACATGAAGAACATGTACCAGTCCCAACTCCCCCCATCCCTCCCCACACGTACTCATGAATGTTGAACTCGATCCACAGTGGTCTGATTTCCCTCCCCACACGTACTCATGAATGTTGAACTCGATCCACAGTGGTCTGATTTCCCTCCCCACACGTACTCATGAATGTCCAACTCGATCCACAGTGGTCTGATTTCCCTCCCCACACGTACTCATGAATGTCCAACTCGATCCACAGTGGTCTGATTTCCCTTCCCATACACCCTCGCTCAATAACTGACACAACGATCGGTGATCATCCCGGAGGATGGACAGCAACAGTTGTCCCATCACCTGCTCCTGGGGCATCTTATGTGCAGTATCCAAGCTCTGGTTCACGATCTTTATGTCGGTTTAAATGGTTCTACCCAAAGTTGCTTTAGGTCGACCTCTCGTTGGCCTTCCCCCGGGGATCCATGGCATGACGTGAGTAGTATCTCCTGGTCTCTTCTTAGGATAAGTGTGTGTCCGCAGTGCCAGGGAACAGAATGTCGAGTGTGTCCGCTGTGCCAGTGCCTGCATGTCACGTGTGTCCGCTGTGCCAGCGGCTATGCCAGGGATTGAATGTCTTGTTTGTCCGCTGTGCCAGTGCCTGCATCTCACGTGTGTCCGCTGTGCCAGCGACTGTGCCAGGGCTTGAATGTCGTGTCCGCTGTGCCAGGGCTTGAATTTCTTGTTTGTCCGCTGTGCCAGTGCTGTTATGTCGCGTGTTTCCTCTGTGTCACGGCCTACCAGTTGAATAAGAGCTCGCGCATCCATTCCCGTGGAAGACAGACAGGTTAGAGAGCTGTACATAAACATACGATGCATGCAGACGAACTGTGTGGAAGATAGAGGTGTTGCGAGCACCCAGGAGAGGAGGCAATACCCTCAAACCCTTCCCGCCATTTTCCACGAATGACTGACAGGAAGCCACCCAAATTAACACACCCACTCTCACCCGTCGCTGTCTATGTCAAACAAATCCTTCACCTACCCACCCAACCTCTATCAGCGTTCCAATTCAAACTCTATAAAACAAACCAATTTAGTGAAATAATATGTGTATCGATTTTTGCCTCCAATTTGATCTGAAAATCGGAAGTTATAAAATAGACCTGACTTTTTTGGTGGTGTGATCCAATAGGCGCAAAGTGGAGGCCGATAGAGGCTGGCTTGAAACGCTGGGGGTTCAGTGGTCACGGGAGCTGTCAGAGCTAGAGAAATGGCTTAACAAAAAGATATGAACAAAGGGGAGCGAGTTCAAGTCTTTCAGAGAGCCGGCGATAACTCTGTTCCTAGTCTCTGTTGTGTTTTGGCGGATGTCCAAAGCTAGAGCCAGACTCCGTAAGGGAGAGCTAAGGTTAGTCATGCAGCACTGCCGGTCAGGATGAAGTGTTGCATACTGTATTGTACTTGGTACTTGAATCGTAATCAGTGATAGACATGAATCCTGACTCTCTGCTGATAATGTCTGGCGTGAACCTTGACTCTCCGCTGATAATGTCAGGCATCAACCTTGACTCTCTGCTGATAATGTCAGGTGTGAACCTTGACTCTCTGCTGATAATGTCAGACGTGAACCTTGACTCTTTGCTGATAATGTCAGGCGTGAACCTTGACTCTCTGCTGATAATGTCAGGCCTGAACCTTCACTCTCTGCTGATAATGTTTGGCGTGAACCCTGATAAAGGAGCAATAACTAAAACTCACAACATGTGAAATAAGGTTCGTGTGAAAGCTCTGACGTCACTTGAAGAGACATAGTGAGAAATAAAGGTACCAGACATTCAATCTCAGTCATCTGCTGTATGGTATAGACAAACACAGACATAGACAAACACAGACATAGACAAACACAGACATACACATAGACATAGACATATATATATATATATATATAGACATAGACATATTTATTGACACACACACATACAAATTTATGTATATCTAAATTCATATTCACATACATAGACACATACATAGACACATACAAAGAAAGTCCTGGAAACCGCCCAGTCATGTAAATCAATGATAACAGACAGTAGAGATTCAGAGCAAGAGGCAGACCAAGAATATGATGGATTGATAGACCTAAAGGAACAGCCGAGGAATGGGTTGAAAATGTCAACGGTGACACAGATGGCACAAGAGACAAGATTGTCCCTCCCCACGACTCCCAGCGATGAGATGGCGATGGTGACTGTGTGCTGGTTTCAGTGATTGAGTTTGTCCGAGTATTTCTGATTTGATTGATTCAATGATTGAGTGTGTCCGAGTATTTCTGATTTGATTGATTCAATGATTGAGTGTGTCCGAGTATTTCTGATTTGATTGATTCAGTGATTGAGTTTATCCGAGTATTTCTGATTTGATTGATTCAATGATTGAGTTTATCCGAGTATTTCTGATTTGATTGATTCAATGATTGAGTTTGTCCCAATATTTCTGATCTGATTGATTCAATGATTGCGTTTGTCCCAATATTTCTGATTTGATTGATTCAATGATTTGACCGAGCCACTTACAGATCAGATTTCTAGACAGATTGCGAGTTCGGGTTGATGCCCGCTGGTTCTAGAAACATGTCAATTTCAGCTGTGGTTTCTATAGGACAGCATATTGACTGCCGCTCTGAGTAACCTTGATTGTTGGGTGGAGGGGTCTGACTAGTTCAGGATGTAGCCTGCCCTCCTCACCTTCATCCACGGACATCACTCAACAGGTTACGTCAGCTAAACGAGCCACAAACATGCCCTAAACCTGGCCAGCCCTGTCCGTCTGTCCCCTAGGCGTGGACACCTTATCAACGACTTAAGGCAGCGATGAGTTTATCCGCGATATTCACGGACACATATCGTTTTCTCGCCCATAAATGTTTTTTGGCTGGTTGAAGGCTTTTAAAAATTGGCAATAAACATCGGTGGAGGGTTAAGTTTGAGGATAATAGGACAACATGCCATGGGAGTTATCACGTGCACAGATCGATGGCTCAGCGGGCAGTGCCAATTTTATGGACAAACTCCGTTTAAAATCAATATGGCGTATTTTCTGGTTTTAAAAATGGTAGGGTCGAAGCTAAAGTGCCTTAACAATTTGGTGAACCTTCCCTGGCAAAGGCCCGTACATTTCTCAGCGGTCTTATCTTGGTCCTGGTCCAAGGGCTCCACCACAATAACTCCATGTTAGCATAACCTGGGGAGTTCTGGAGAAGCTGAATTCTTTCTTTAATTGCGATTTTATTCCAGAGAACACAAGACCATTGAGTAAACTGATTGCTTTCTTTGGTTGCTGGTGATGGGAGGTCTTGTGTGCTCGCGTCTTCGATTGGTTGTTTATTGCAACAACTCCAGTGAATGTCGTGTCTCGTGGTTCACCAGTTGGTGAATGGTGAGGGTTTGTGTCTCGTGGTTCACCAGTTGGTGAATGGTGGGGGTTTGTGTCTCGTGGTTCACCAGTTGGTGAATCGTGGGGGTTTGTGTCTCGTGGTTCACCAGTTGGTGAATGGTGAGGGTTTGTGTCTCGTGGTTCACCAGTTGGTGAATGGTGAGGGTTTGTGTCTCGTGGTTCACCAGTTGGTGAATGGTAGGGGTTTGTGTCTCGTGGTTCACCAGTTGGTGAATGGTGAGGGTTTGTGTCTCGTGGTTCACCAGTTGGTGAATGGTGAGGGTTTGTGTCTCGTGGTTCACCAGTTGGTGAATGGTGAGGGTTTGTGTCTCGTGGTTCACCAGTTGGTGAATGGTGAGGGTTTGTGTCTCGTGGTTCACCAGTTGGTGAATGGTGAGGGTTTGTGTCTCGTGGTTCACCAGTTGGTGAATGGTGAGGGTTTGTGTCTCGTGGTTCACCAGTTGGTGAATGATGGGGGTTTGTGTCTTGTGGTTCACCAGTTGGTGAATGATGGGGGTTTGTGTCTTGTGGGTGTATGGTGAGGGTTTGTGTCTTGTGGGTGAATGATGAGGGTTTGTGTCTTGTGGATATAATGGAGATTTGTGTAGCAAACCCCCATATCACACCAAGAAGATATGCAAACCCCCATCATACACCAACAAGATACACAAACCCCCCATATCACACCAACAAGACACACAACTCCCCGCCCCCTATCACACCAACAAGACAAACAAACCCCCATCAAACACCAACAAGACACACACACCCCTAATATCACACCAACAAGACAAACAAACCCCCATCATACACCAACAAGACACACAAATCCCTAATATCACACCAACAAGACACACAAACCCCCCTATCACACCAACAAGACAAACAAACCCCAATCATACACCAACAAGACACACAAACCCCCCTATCACACCAACAAGACAAACAAACCCCCATCATACACCAACAAGGCACACAAACCCCTAATATCACACCAACAAGACAAACAAACGCCCATCTTACACCAACAAGGCACACAAACCCCTAATATCACACCAACAAGACACACAAACGCCAGGGAAGGTTCACCAAATTGTTAAGTCACTTTAGCTTCGACCCTACCATTATTAAAACCAGAAAATACGCCATATTGATTTTAAACGGAGTTTGTCCATAAAATTGGCGCTGCCCGCTGAGCCATCGATCTGTGCACGTGATAACTCCCATGGCATGTTGTCCTATTATCCTCAAACTTACCCCTCCACCGATGTTTATTGCCAATTTTTAAAAGCCCTCAACCAGCCAAAAAACATTTATGGACACAAAAATGATATGTTTCCCTACGTTTCTTCGATGTGCTAATATCGACTTCCAGTTATTTATGAGGCCTTTCTGCTTGGCGGAACGGAGGGCAAAGGGAGTCAGATTTAGGTGATGCTTGCCTGGAATTTAGCTGTGGGATTTTTACTTAAGACCATTCGTTAAGATATTTGGTCAGAACCCGCTGACGTCATTCATAACTTTCAAATATTCCAAAACTCGCTGACGTCATTCATAACTTTTAAACCTTCCAGAACCTGCAGACGTCATTCATAACTTTTAAACCTTCCAGAACCTGCAGACGTCCTTCATAACTTTTAAACCTTCCAGAACCCGCAGACGTCATTCATAACTTTTAAACCTTCCAGAACCCGCAGACGTCATTCATAACTTTTAAACCTTCCAGAACCCGCAGAGGTCATTCATAACTTTCAAACATTCCAGAAACCACAAATGTTGGAGATTTAGGTGCTGTGACAGCATGGATCCAATACCTATAACATTACACACTTAAACTACTGTGACAGCATGGATCCACGACCTACATTACGCCCTGTAAAACGTGTGCAATAGAGTTTAGCATTGTGAGAAGCAGAGGTCAACATTCAGAACTTTCCAACATATCAGACGTCGCGAGTGTTTGGTGACACGCCCACTTTCTCATTTCAAACAGAAAGGTCCAACGTTTAGAATATCTAACCGTTTGTCCAGGCTTCCATGTTCCCAGACCCAACAATGGTGGCACATTCCATGGTGGCACATTCCATGGCGGTACATTCCATGGTGGCCCATTCCATAGTGGCACATTCCATGGTGGCACATTCCATGGTGGTACATTCCATGGTGGCACATTTCATGGTGGCACATTCGATGGTAGCACACAGTTTTGATGACGTCAGCATGTTTCGAAGAAAGTGCCAATCAGCAGCTAAAATGTTGAAACTTTCCTGAAAGGAGAGTTTGTTCAGATCTGTGTCTCTGATACCTTCAAGAAAGGAGAGTTTGTTCAGATCTGACTCTCTGACCTTCTAGAACGGAGAGCTTATTCAGATTGTGTCTCTCAGACCTTCTAGAACGGAGAGCTTGTTCAGATTGTGTCTCTCAGACCTTCTATAACGGAGAGCTTGTTCAGATCTGACTCTCTCAGACCTTCCAGAAAGGAGAGTTTGTTCAGATCTGTGTCTCTCAGACCTTTCAGTTATCAAAAAGCAGCGAAACCTCCCGACTCTAAGACAATCTGGTGACTCAAACAAGTCAATAACAAATAGGAACAGATAAATATGTTAAACCCACAAATAATCGGACCAAACACAATCATTCTAGATCTCCGAGACACACTCAAGTCTGCCAGCTTCTATTTCTCCACTTCTTCCCAGGGGATGTCCGATCAGAGACTACCTTCTCATGCACAGAGAAGAGTGAAATAGAGGATCACTCAAGCACAGAGAAGAGAGAAATAGAGGATCACTCCAACACAGAGAAGAGAGAAATAGAGGATCACTCCAACACAGAGAAGAGAGAAATAGAGGATCACTCCAACACAGAGAAGAGAGAAATAGAGGATCACTCCAACACAGAGAAGAGAGAAATAGAGGATCACTCCAGCACAGAGAAGAGAGAAATAGAGGATCACTCCAGCACAGAGAAGAGAGAAATAGAGGATCACTCAAACACAGAGAAGAGAGCTCGTGACGAACATGAAGCAGCCATGTAGTGCCTGGAGACAGATGAAGCGGGAAACATTTATTTTGTGAAACTCTGTGCTCCACAGGAAACTGGTCGAACCTTCATTCTGTGTGATTGAATGTCAATGTGCTTGGCCTCATTCCGAGATTGTTTCCGGTATAGACGATGGATGAATGATTGTGATTGCTGGTACTCGATATGATTGTTCGTGGAATGATTGTTTCGAAGTACTTCTGGGTTTGACTCATTTAGTTTGTTCGTTTTTATTCGGGCCACATAGATGACATCTGACATGTTTGATGTGGGACACATGTGGGGGTCATGTGATCTCATTTCACATAACACGAGATAAGGAACATGTCTGACACCTCTAACACGAGATAAAAAACATGCCTGACCACGCTAACACGAGATAAGAAATATGGCTGCTCACGCTAACACGAGATAAAAAACATGCCTGACCACGCTAACACGAGATAAGAAATATGGCTGCCCACGCTAACACGAGATAAGAAACGTGGCTGACCAGGCTAACACGGGATAAGAAACGTGGCTGACCACGCTAACACGAGATAAGAAACATGGCTGACCAGGCTAACACGAGATAAGAAACATGGCTGACCACGCTAACACGAGATAAGAATCATGGCTGACCACGATAACACAAGATAAGAATCATGGCTGACCACGCTAACACAAGATAAGAAACGTGGCTGGTCACGCTAACACGAGATAAGAAACGTGGCTGACCACGCTAACACGGGATAAGAAACATGGCTGAGCACGCTAACACGAGATAAGAATCATGGCTGACCACGATAACACAAGATAAGAATCATGGCTGACCACGCTAACACGAGATAAGAAACATGGCTGACCACGCTAACACGAGATAAGAATCATGGCTGACCACGCTAACACGGGATAAGAAACATGACCTACCACGCTAACACAACGCTAACAGATCCTATAGAGAAACTACCGCAAGGACCAGTGTTGTCAGAGTTTTCTTAGCAGACAGGAACATAACAAAGGAAAACACCAGCTCCTGAGGATCAAACCCTGTCCCTCGCTGCAGGACGGGGAGTTGCTTGCGGAAATGTCACCTGCTCTCTCGGCCCTGTCATTCCTTGGACTGGTTGGCCTGGCAGCGGTTGGGACCTATTGTGTGTTCCAGGGCCCGGATAAACCAGCTGTCTACTGTGACCAGAGATTGGGTAATCTGCAACTTGGAACAATGTAGGGTATTCGTAGCAGTGAGTCTATGGGGGAGTCTGTGGGAGAGTCTATGGGAGAGTCTATGGGAGAGTCTTTGGGAGAGTATATGGGAGAGTATCTGTGAGAGTATCTGGGAGAGTCTGTGGGAGAGTATCTGGGAGAGTCTGTAAGAGAGTATTTGGAAGAGTATCTGGGAGAGTATCTGGGAGAGTCTGTGGGAGAGTCTGTGGGAGAGTATCTGGGAGAGTATATGGGAGAGTCTGTGGGAGAGTCTGTGGGAGATTCTGTGGGAGAGTCTGTGGGAGAGTCTATGGGAGAGTCTGTGGGAGAGTCTGTGGGAGAGTATTTGGGAGAGTCTGTGGAAGAGTATCTGGGAGAGTATCTGGGAGTCTGTGGGAGAGTCTATTGGAGAGCCTGTGGGAGAGTCTATGAGAGTGTATCTGAGAGAGTATTGGAGAGTCTATGGGAGAGTGTGGGAGAGTATGTGGAAGAGTCTATGGGAGAGTATCTGGGAGAGTCTGTAGGAGAGTATGTAGGAGAGTATGGGAGAGTCTGTGGTGTAGCACATTACATGTTTGTGTGTTGCTGATCGATCGATTTGATGAAGGATGCGTACACGGACTCATATACTGTCTGACTGACTCATCTAACCTCTGACTGACGTATGTACTGCCTGGCTGACTCATATATTGTTTGACTGACTCAAGTGCTGTCTGGCGGACTTATGTACTGTCTGACTGACTCATGTACTGTTTGACTGACTCATGTACGGTCTGACTGACTCACAAAAACTGGAGTGTGGATTTCAATGATGTCTATTCACTCCACGAGAGGAGCATACTGATAGCACGACCCTGTCCAGCTCGCGTGGGTAAACAGAGCAGACGGACATGTTCAAGCGGGAAATATATTTATACATACACGCACGCTCAGTCGCACACACACACACATACACACTCAACACACACTCACACATCACACTACACACACCCACAACCACACACACCATACACTCCCCCCCCCCCACACACACACTCATACCATCCACCAAATCCAGTATAACTCCCCCATTCCGATGGCCTATTTACAGGAAGCCTGTAACGGAACATCTGTTCTGGAGGTTTTAATAGCAATGGGTTTACGTGACAGGTTTGCTCGTCCCATTGACAACCTTCTCTGTAATATCCTGTCACGACGTGCTTGAGCAGTTACCGTGAGTCTGTTCATAGTAGCCCGGCTAATGCTCTAGGAGTGTGGATAAGGGGTTGTCAGTCAGCCCAGTGGTTCTCTGGCCCTGCACCCTCCATGGGGGCCTCGTCAGCCCAGTGGTTCTCTGGCCCTGCAGCCTCCATGGGGGCCTCGTCAGCCCAGTTCTCTGGCCCTGCAGCCTCGTCAGCCCAGTTCTCTGGCCCTGCAGCCTCGTCAGCCTAGTGGTTCTCTGGCCCTGCAGCCTCGTCAGCCCAGTGGTTCTCTGGCCCTGCAGCCTCGTCAGCCCAGTGGTTCTCTGGCCCTGCAGCCTCGTCAGCCCAGTGGTTCTCTGGCCCTGCAGCCTCCATGGGGGCCTCGTCAACCCAATGTGCGGCTGCTCCTGTAACCTCTATGGGAGCCAGTAGCTCGTCCATGCTGTGCACGACTTTAGGTGTGGGTGCTATAGAATTTGCGATGGCCCACGAGTTCCGATCTAACCGGAAAGACACTGACTGAGATTAAAAGGGCCCTTCCTTCGCCAAAACAAGGTTCCAGCTAAGATGTCCAACTGCATGAGGTTGTGGATACACACTATCGCCTAACCCAGTCGGTAGAACACTTGATCTATCATCATCATCTCCCTGGGAACCCCTTATGGGAATTAGGTCAACCACGATGGCAATCTCCCGATTGTGGTTTAAGCCGGCTCCATATTATTTGCACATTGGCCCCGGCATGGCTCCCATTAGCTGGCTCTGGGCAGGTCAGACACTGAGCCTCGTCTGATGGGGATCTTCCACAGACACTGAGCCTAGTCTGAGGGGGATCTTCCACGGACACTGAGCCTAGTCTGAGGGGGATCTTCCACGGACACTGAGCCTCGTCTGAAGGAGATCTTCCACGGACACTGAGCCTCGTCTTAGAGAGATCGTACACGGACACTGAGCCTTGTCTAAGAGAGATCTTCCACGGACACTGAGCCTCGTCTGAGGGGGATCTTCCACGGACGAAACGAGATGATCAGTAAATTCTGCTGGAATTATGGCCCGTTTATATCGGAGATTCCCCCTGTTGTTAGTTCGCTTGTGTATCCCAGTGTCTCCCTTTTGTCTTCCTCGTGTCTCCCTCGTGACTCCCTCGTGTCTCCTTCGTGTCTCCTTCGTGTCTCCCTCGTCACTCCCTCGCGTCTCCCTCGTGACTCCCTCGTGTTTCCATAGAGTATAGTCTCCCTCAAGTAGTGTCTCCCAATGTCTCCCTTGTGTATCCCAGTGTTTGCCTTTTGTTTACCTCATGTCTTCTTCGTGACTCCCAGTGTCTCCCATGTGTATCCCAGTGTCTCTCGTGCCGTGTGTATTCCAGGAATACATTCACAACACCGCTCGTGCATGACGCTAGCAACATCACTACGTCAAACACAACAAACCGCCACAACCCAGTCTTGGCGCAGGTTTTCTGATAGGTGGGTCTCTATACTTCGGAAGGAGCTCAACAGGAGAGCACACATGGTTAGCTGACACACGTGTTGTGTGTTGGGTTCTGATGTATCTATTATCCAACAAGTGTTATCCATGCATTTCACAGATCATTCTGTCCCTGCCTCTAACTATTGTCTTCGTCTTTGTCGTTCCTTCAACCGTCCAATATGGTGTGTCTACCTCCTTCAAACCGTCCAATATGGTGTGTCTACCTCCTTCAACTATTCACCGTCCAATATGGTGTGTCTACCTTCTTCAACCGTCCAATATGGTGTGTCTAACTCATTCAACTGTCCAATATGCTGTGTCTACCTCCTTCAACCATTGACCGTCCAATATGGTGTGTCTATCTCCTTCAACCATTGACCGTCCAATATGGTGGGTCTACCTCCTTCAACAATTGACCGTCCAATATCGTGTGTCTACCTCCTTCAACCATTGCCCGTCTAATATGGTGTGTCTACCTCCTTCAACCATTGACCGTCCAATATGGTGGGTCTACCTCCTTCAACCATTGACCGTCCAATATGGTGTGGCTATTTATTCCTCCATCCACCCATCCATCCACCCACCCATCCATCCATCCATCCATCAACCCATCCATCCACCCATCCATATACCCATCCACCCATCCATCCACCCATCCATCCACCCATCCATCCACCCAGCCATCCACCCATCCATCCATCCACCCATCCATCCACCCATCCATCCACCCGTCCACCCATCCATATACCCATCCATCCACCCATCCATCCACCCACCCATCCATCCGTCCATCCACCCATCCATCTACCTGTCCGTCCACCCATCCATCCATCCATCCATCCACCCACCCACCCATCCACCCATCCACCCATCCTTCCACCCATCCATCCACCCATCCATCTACCCATCCATCCACCTGTCCGTCCACCCATCCATCCAACCATCCACCCATCCATCCACCCATCCATCCACCCATCCATCCACCCATCCATTCACCCAACCATCAACCCATCCATCCACCAATCCACCCATACTTCCACCCATCCATGTACCCATCCACCCATCCTTCCATCAACCCAACCATCCACCTATCCATACACCCATCCATCCATCCACCCACTTATCCATCCACCCATCCAACCATCCACCCATCCATCCATCCACCCATCCATCCATCCACCCATCCATCCACCCATCCATCCATCCACCCACCCATCCATCCATTCATCCACCCATCCATCCATTCATTCACCCACCCATCCATCCATCCACCCATCCATCCATCCACCCACCCATCCATCCTTCCATCCACCCATCCATCCATTCATTCACCCACCCATCCATCCATCCACCCACCCATCCACCCATCCATCCACCCATCCATCCACCCACCCACCCATCCATCCATCCATCCACCCATCCATCCAACCATCCATCCACCCATCCATCCACCCATCCATCCATCCATCCACCCACCCATCCAACCATCCGCCCATCCACCCATCCACCCACCCATCCATCCACCCATCCATCCATCCACCCACCCATCCAACCATCCGCCCATCCACCCATCCATCCACCAATCCATCCAGCCATCCATCCACCCATCCATCCACCCATCCATCCACCCATCCATCCACCCATCCATCCACCCATCCATCCATCCACCCATCCATCCACCCATCCATCCATCCACCCATCCATCCACCCATCCATCCATCCACCCATCCAACCATCCGCCCATCCATCCACCTAACTACCCGCGCACTCATCCATCCACCCATCAATCCATCCACACATCAAGCCCCTATCCATAAAATAATTCATCCACCCATCTATCCACATATCTACTCATCCATTCATCTATTCACCGATCCATCACTTCATCCAACAATCCCCAAATCCATGCACACATTCCCCACCAATCTATCGATTCTTTTATCCAATCCCACGCCTGCCCATACTTTAATCCACACATCCACTCACCCATCCTACCACACACCCACACGAACAACGCCACCGATGACCCACACCAGACCAAATCTCGCACAATTGCCCGTTCTCAATCCTTGTTTAACGCCCCATTGCATCCACTCAATCCCCCCCGTTCGTTCGCCACAATCAGACCCACCTCTCACTTGGCGACGCTTTCATCCAGAAAAGGGTGGATGGTGTCAGGCTGGAGTTGGGAGGCAATGATAGGAGAGTAGATGGGAGGCAATGATAGGAGAGTAGATGGGAGGCAATGATAGGAGAGTAGATGGGAGGCAATGATAGGAGAGTAGATGGGAGGCAAGCACAGACAGATGAGGGGAGGTAATCAGGAGCTCTCACTGACAATCTTCCTCGGGCCAGTCGTTTTCTTGGAGTCTTCCCTCTTTCTTCCCTCTCTCTTTCTTCCCTCTCTCTTTCTTCCCTCTCTCTCTTTCGTCCTCTCTCTGTCTCTCTCGTTCTTCTCTCTCTCTTCTCTCTCTCTTTCTTCTCTCTCTCCCTCTCTTTCTTCTCTCTCTCTCTCTTTCGTCCTCTCTCTGTCTCTCTCGTTCTTCTCTCTCTCTCTTCTCTTTTTCTCTCTCTCCTTCTCTTTTCTACTCTCATATCTCTCTTCTCTCTCTTTCTTCACTCATCTCTCACTACTCTCCCTCTTCTCTATTTTTATTCTCCTCTCTTCTCTCTCTCTCTTCTCTCTCTTTCCCCGTTCACTCCTTCTCCAATCTCTCTTTTCTCTCTTTCTCCTCTCTTCTCTCAATTCTCTCTCTTTCTTCTCTCTCTCTCCTCTCTTGCTTCTCTTTCTCTCCCATCTGTTTCTCTCTCTCTTTCTTCTTTATCTTTCTTCTCTCTGTCTCTTTCTCTCTTCTCTTTTTCTTTTCTCATCTCTGTCTTTTCTCTCTTTCTTTTATGTTTCTTCTCTCTCTCTTTCTCGCTCTTCTCTCTCTTCTCTCTATTTTTTCTCTCTCCCTCGTTCTCTCTCTTTTTCTTCTCTCATTTCTCCACCTCTCTCTCTTCTCTCTCTCTCTCTTCTCTCACTCACTTCTCTCTTTCTTCTCTTTCTCTCATTCACTTTCTTCTCTCTCTTTCTTCTCTATTTCTCTCTCTTTCTTTTCTCTTTCTTCTCTTTCTTCTCTCTTCGTTCTTTCGTCCCTCTCTTCTCTCTCTCCCTTTCTTTTCTCTTTCTTCTCTCTCTTTCTTCTCTCTTTCGTCGATCTCCTCTCTTTCTTTACTGCCTATTTGTTCTCTTTCTCCTCTTCTCTCTCTCTCTTTCTTTTTTCTTTCATCTCTCTCTCACTTCTCCCTCTCCTCTCTCTCTCTTTCTTTTCTCTCTCACTTTTCTCTCTTTCCTATTTCTCTCTTTCTTCGCTCATCTCACTCTCTTCTCTTTCCCTTTCTTTTCTCTCTCTCACGTCTCTCTTTCTCTGTCTTTCTTCTCTCATTCTCTTTCCTCTGTTTCTCTTTCTCTCTTTCTTCACTTTCTCTCCCTCTCTTCTCTTTTTCTTCTTTCTCTCTTTCTCGCTCTTTTTCTCTCTTTCTTCTTTCTTTCTTTTTCTTTTCTCTCTAATTTCTCTCTCCTCTCGTTTCTCTCTTTCTCTTCTCTTTTTTTTCTCTCTCTCTCTCTCTTTCTCTCTCTTCTCTCTTTCTCTTTCATCCCTCTCCATCTGTTTCGTCCCTCTCTTCTCTCTTTATCTCTTATTTCTTTCGCACTTTTCTTTCTCTTTCCTCTTTTTTTCTTTGATGATTCTCTTCTCTTTGCCTTTCTTCTCTTTCATCTCTCTCTCAACGCTATCTCTTGCTCTTTCTTTCTTCTCTCTCTCTCATTCTTTCATCTCTCTCTCTCTTTCATCTCACCTCTCTCTCTCTTCTCTCTTTCTTCTCTCTCATCTCTCTCTTTCTCTCTCTTCTCTTTCATTCACTTTCTTCTCTCTCTTTCTTCTCTCTCTCTCTCTTTCTCTTTCTTTCTTTTCTCTCTTTTTCTCTCTCTTCTCTCTCTCGTCCCTCTCTTTATTCTATATCTCTCGCTTTCTTCTCTCTCTTTCTTCTTCCTCTCTCTCTTTCTTCTCTATTTTTTATCTCTCTCCCCCTCTCTTCGCTCTCTCTATTTCTTTCTTCTCTCATCTCTCTCTCTTTTTTCTCTGTCTCCTTCTTTTCTGTTTTTTCTCTCCCTCTTCTTTCTCCCTTTCTTTTCTCTCTTTCCTCTTTTTCTATTTCTTCGCTCCTCTCTCTTCTCTTTCTTCTCTCTCGTTCTTTCTCTCTCTTTCTTCTCTCTCTTTCTCTCTCATTCTTCTCTCTCTCTCCCTATTTCTCTCTCTTTCTTCTCGTTCTTTCTCTTCTCTTTTTCTCTTCTCTCACTTCTCTCTTTCTTCTCTCTTCTCTCTTTCTTCTCTCTTCTCTCTTTCTTCGCTCTCTCTTTCTCTCTCTTTTTTCTCTCTTTTTCTCTCTTTCTTCTCTTTTTCTCTCCTCTCTTTCGTTCCTCTTCTGTTTCTTCTTTCATCTCTCGTCTCTCTTTCTCTCTATTCTCTCTCTCGTCTCTTTCTCCATCTCTCTCTTTCTCGTTCTCTCTTCTTTTTCTCTCTCTCTCTCTAACTTCTGTCTTTTCTCTCTCATTTCTCTCTCTTCCTTTTTGACTCTCTCTCTTTCTCTATTCTCTCTCTTCTCTCACTTTCTCTCTCTCTCTCTCTCGCCATCTATGGTTGAGCCATCTAAGAATGTGGTGTCCGAGTCTCAACCAAACAGAAACGAACTGAGCAAACTTAACCTGGACAACTCTCGCAACCTAGCCAGCAGAACAACTTGACGACCCACCTAAACCGTTGTAATGTTGGTCAACGGTTGTCTCGGGCAGATTCATGGTGAGACTTAATGCTGACTCAAGTCTAATCAACTCTTAGAATGACGATCAGCTGGTCTTGGAATCATCTAGTGTATTGCGATCAACGAAGTCTTGGACAATTGAGTTCTCTTTGTTTTTCAATCCCCTAAGTACACACCTTCCGATGAGCTGCTGCGCTCGCTCATCAGGGTTCTCCGTGCCAATGACTTTACTAACCTCATGTGGTTGTGACAGCTGTGTAACGATCAGCTGGTGTACAGCTCGAAGGACTGCTGAGGCTGATCCGAGGGTAGTCTGAGGCTGAGGATGATCCGAGGGTAGTCTGAGGCTGGACTGATCCGAGGGTAGTCTGAAGCTGGACATCCGAGGGAAGTCTGAGGCTGGACTGATCCGAGGGTAGTCTGAAGCTGGACTTATCCGAGGGTAGTCTGAGGCTGAACTGATCCGAGGGTAGTCTGAGGCTGAACTGATCCGAGGGTAGTCTGAGTGGACTGATCCGAGGGTAGTCTGAGGCTGGACTGATCCGAGGGTAGTCTGAGGCTGGACTGATCCAAGGATAGTCTGAATTTGGACTGATCCGAGGGTAGTCTGACGTTCGACTGATCCGAGGGTAGTCTGAGGCTGGACTGATTCGAGGGTAGTCTGAGGTTGGACTGATCTGAGGGTAGTCTGAGGCCGGATTGATCAGAGGGTAGTCTGAGGCTGGACTGATTCGAGGGTAGTCTGAGGTTAGACTGATCCTAGGATAGCCTTTATGTACATGAGGTGTTCAAATAAAGAGAAACACGCATGACTCGGATAGAAGTCTTGGTATCAGAATGAAAAGGTCCCAGTTCAGTGATAGAAGTCTTGGTATCAGAATGAAAAGGTCCCAGTTCAGTGAGAGAACAGGATTCATTAATGGACATTATGATCATGCGGTGTCGACTGGCGTAGATGATCTTGAATGTCCCCACTTCCTGTCCCCACTTCCTGTCCCCACTTCCTGTCACAACTTCCTGTCCCCACTTCCTGTCCCCACTTCCTGTCCCAACTTCCTGTCCCACCCCCTGTCCCCCCTTCCTGTCCCCACTTCCTGTCCCCACTTCCTGTCCCCACTTCCTGTCCCCACTTCCTGTCCCCCCTTCCTGTCCCCACTTCCTGTCCCAACTTCTTGTCCCCACTTCCTGTCCCCACTTCCTGTCCCCACCCCCTGTCCCCACCCCCTGTCCCCACCCCCTGTCCCCACTTCCTGTCCCCACCCCCTGTCCCCACCCCCTGTCCCCACCCCCTGTCCCCACTTCCTGTCCCCACCACCTGTCCCCACCCCCTGTCCCCACTTCCTGTCCCCACCCCCTGTCCCCACTTCCTGTCCCCACCCCCTGTCCCCACCCCCTGTCCCCACTTCCTGTCCCCACCCCCTGTCCCCACTTCCTGTCCCCAGTGCAAGTTTCCAATTCTCCCGCTTACCTTTCTTATCCATGCCATGATGTAGAACTGCCCCTTATTTTCTCTCTGCCGTCATCTGCCTTTTTTACCAGCTACTTTGTCCTATCTTACAATGTGTCACAACTCTCTTCGTTGCTCTCTCTGACTTATGTAACAAGTTGTGTTTGTTGCTCTCTCTGACTCATGTAACAAGTTGTGTTTGTTGCTCTCTCTGACTTATGTAACAAGTTGTGTTTGTTGCTCTCTCTGACTTATGTAACAAGTTGTGTTTGTTGCTCTCTCTGACTCATGTAACAAGTTGTGTTTGTTGCTCTCTCTGACTTATGTAACAAGTTGTGTTTGTTGCTCTCTCTGACTTATGTAACAAGTTGTGTTTGTTGCTCTCTCTGACTTATGTAACAAGTTGTGTTTGTTGCTCTCTCTGACTTATGTAACAAGTTGTGTTTGTTGCGATGTGTGTTATAATGCGTCATTGTTCCTTAGTCTTCCTCTGGATACCTTCGCTATTCTTTGTTGTCCATGGCAATCCTAACACTCTTTTGTAAATTCTTCGGTTGTTGCTACATGTGATATGCTTGCTAATTTGATGATTGTTCATGATTGCCTTCCATACGACAAGACTGGCTCTCTATAACATAAGACTGACTTTCACATACCCATAAGATACATATGTTCTGCTCATAATTGTATGAATGTTTCAGAAAACAGTTAACGTCTGAGATATTCTGTTCCTAGTCTGAGAGCTGTGTCTGCCTCCTGATGATGTTGGGTGGTCATGTGTTGGAGTGGTCATGTGTTGTTTGGTCATGTGTTCGAGTGGTCATGGGTTGGGTGGTCATGTGTTTGGGTGGTCATGTGTTGGAGTGGTTATGTGTTTGGGTGGTTATGTGTTGGAGTGGTCATGTGTTGGAGGGGTCATGTGTTGGAGTGGTCATGTGTTATGTGGTCATGTGTTCGAGTGGTCATGTGTTAGGTGGTCATGTGTTATGTGGTCATGTGTTCGAGTGGTCATGTGTTGGAGTGGTCATGTGTTGGGATGGTAATGTGTTTGGGTGGTTATGTGTTGGAGTGGTCATGTGTTGGAGTGGTCATGAGTTGGAGTGGTCATGTATTGGAGTGGTCATGTGTTGGAGTGGTCATGTGTTGGAGTGGTCATGGGTTGTGTGGTCATGTGTTGGAGTGGTCATGTGTTTGAGTGGTCATGTTTTGTGTGGTCATGTGTTGTGAAGTCATGTGTTGGGTGGTCATGTGTTTGGGTGGTCATGTGTTGGAGTGGTCATGTGTTGGAGTGGGCATGTGTTGGAGTGGTCATGTGTTTGAGTGGTCATGTGTTTGTGTGGTCATGTGTTTGAGTGGTCATGTGTTTGGTCGGTCATGTATTGGAGTGGGCATGTGTTTGGGTGGTCATGTGTTGGAGTGGTCATGAGTTTCAGTGGTCATGTATTGGAGTGGTCATGTGTTTGGATGTGTGGCCTTCTGAGCTCATCTCATTTATTTTGATGTTGGGAGAGTTCTGTGTCTCACAGATAACCTCACTCGTGTCTTTTTGATATTCAAACTGGGGATTTGTGTTTTTACTCTCAAATATTGGCATATCAACCATTTCATGTAGCTGGGACACACACAGAGACAGAGAGGAAGAGAGAGAGAGAGAGAGAGAGAGAGAGAGAGAGAGTAGAGGAATTAAGCTCAGCGTTCAAAAGTATTAACGAAAATTGTTCCCCTGTCCTGGGCCTCTGAGAGGGATTTTATTAGGGGGTACAACTTTTCATTCATACGGCCTTTCTTCCTCCATTGGTCATCTCGCGTGTATCCACTACTGATCTATGCCATGACATGTAGCCTGTAAGGCCAACTCGGGTATGGAGGATGAGGGAGATATTGGTGGAATGAAGGTGTCTCTTAATTGTCTGCATTTCTTTTTCTTCTTCATTCGCTCTCAATCTCCCGCTACCAAGCCCTGAACGTTCTCAATCTCCCGCTACCAAGCCCTGAACGTTCTCAATCTCCCGCTACCAAGCCCTGAACGTTCTCAATCTCCCGCTACCAAGCCCTGAACGTTCTCAATCTCCCGCTACCAAGCCCTGAACGTTCTCAATCTCCCGCTACCAAGCCCTGAACTTTCGCAATCTCCCCCCCCCCCCCCCCCCCAAGCCCTGAAAAGGACTTTGCAAGTAGCAAGATGTAGGCCCGAGAACAAAATGTGTTGTATCGTAGTTTGCAGATTGACTGTCATATTTCTACCTTTCGGTCCGACATATCCGATTTCAGGAGGCATTTTTGGGCACCGGGTCACCTTCCCTCTCCGATCCATTCTCCTTAGCCAGTCTGTCCTGCTGCAGCCTGTTATCTAGAATCACCGCGTAGAGGTGTAGAAAGGTCTTGGAAGCTCTGGTTCGCTTACCCTAACAGTAGCAGTCAGCTCTGGTTCGCTTGCCCAAACAGTAGCAGTCAGCTCTGGTTCGCTTGCCCTAACAGTAGCAGTCAGCTCTGGTTCGCTTGCCCTAACAGTAGCAGTCAGCTCTGGTTCGCTTGCCCTAACAGTAGCAGTCAGCTCTGGTTTGCTTGCCCTAACAGTAGCAGTCAGCTTTGGGCGCTAGCCCTAACAGTAGCAGTCAGCTTTGGGCGCTAGCCCTGAAGCTAGCAGTCAGTTTTGGGCTCTAGCAGTCAGCTTTGGGCGCTAGCCCTAACAGTAGCAGTCAGCTTTGGGCGCTAGCCCTAAAGCTAGCAGTCAGTTTTGGGGGCTAGCAGTCAGCTTTGGGTGCTAGCCCTAACAGTAGCAGTCAGCTTTGGGCACTAGCCCTGAAGCTAGCAGTCAGTTTTGGGCGCTAGCAGTCAGCTTTGGGCGCTAGCCCTAACAGTAGCAGTCAGCTTTGGGCGCTAGCCCTGAAGCTAGCAGTCAGTTTTGGGCGCTAGCAGTCAGCTTTGGGCGCTAGCCCTAACAGTAGCAGTCAGCTTTGGGCGCTAGCCCTGACAGTAGCAGTCAGCTTTGGGCGCTAGCCCTAACAGTAGCAGTCAGCTTTGGGCGCTAGCCCTGACAGTAGCAGTCAGCTTTGGGCGCTAGCCCTGACAGTAGCAGTCAGCTTTGGGCGCTAGCCTTAACAGTAGCAGTCAGCTTTGGGCGCTAGCCCTGACAGTAGCAGTCAGCTTTGGGCGCTAGCCCAAACAGTAGCAGTCAGCTTTGGGCGCTAGCCCTAACAGTAGCAGTCAGCTTTGGGCGCTAGCCCTAACAATAGCAGTCAGCTTTGGGTGCTAGCCCTAACAGTAGCAGTCAGCTTTGGGCGCTAGCCCTAACAGTAGCAGTCAGCTTTGGGCGCTAGCCCTAACAGTAGCAGTCAGCTTTGGGCGCTAGCCCTAACAGTAGCAGTCAGCTTTGGGCGCTAGCCCTAACAGTAGCAGTCAGCTTTGGGCGCTAGCCCTGACAGTAGCAGTCAGCTTTGGGCGCTAGCCCTGACAGTAGCAGTCAGCTTTGGGCGCTAGCCCTAACAGTAGCAGTCAGCTTTGGGCGCTAGCCCTAACAGTAGCAGTCAGCTTTGGGCGCTAGCCCTAACAGTAGCAGTCAGCTTTAGGCGCTAGCCCTAACAGTAGCAGTCAGCTTTGGGCGCTAGCCCTAACAGTAGCAGTCAGCTTTGGGCGCTAGCCCTAACAGTAGCAGTCAGCTTTGGGCGCTAGCCCTAACAGTAGCAGTCAGCTTTGGGCGCTAGCCCTAACAGTAGCAGTCAGCTTTGGGCGCTAGCCCTAACAGTAGCAGTCAGCTTTGGGCGCTAGCCCTAACAGTAGCAGTCAGCTTTGGGCGCTAGCCCTAACAGTAGCAGTCAGCTTTGGGCGCTAGGCCTAACAGTAGCAGTCAGCTCTGGGTCGCTAGCCCTAACAGTAGCAGTCAGCTTTGGGTCGCTTGCCCTAACAGTAGCAGTCAGCTCTGGGTCGCTAGCCCTAACAGTAGCAGTCAGCTCTGGGTCGCTACCCCTAACAGTAGCAGTCAGCTCTGGGTCGCTAGCCCTAATAGTAGCAGTCAGCTCTGGGTCGCTAGCCCTAACAGTAGCAGTCAGCTCTGGGTCGCTAGCCCTAACAGTAGCAGTCAGCTCTGGGTCGCTAGCCCTAACAGTAGCAGTCAGCTCTGGGTCGCTAGCCCTAACAGTAGCAGTCAGCTTTGGGTCGCATTTGAAGCCTCATGTTCCTTACTCTCTCAATCATAAATATATACACAAATCTAAGTGGGTCGTAGAGAAACAGATTTGGTTAAACAAACTTTGTTTATGCTACAATACAGACAAGGGGACAGAAATAGCTTTTACTACAATACAGACAAGGGGACAGAAATAGTTTATGCTGCAATACAGACAAGGGGATAGAAATAGTTTATGCTACAATACAGACAAGGGGACAGAAATAGTTTATGCTACAATACAGACAAGGGGACAGAAATAGTTTATTATACAATACAGACAAGGGGACAGAAATAGTTTATGCTACAATACAGACACGGGGACAGAAATAGTTTATGCTACAATACAGATAAGGGGACAGAAATAGTTTATGCTACAGTACAGACAAGGGGACAGAAATAGTTTATGCTACAATACAGACAAGGGGACAGACATAGTTTATGCTACAATACAGACAAGGGGATAGAAATAGTTTATGCTACAATACAGACAAGGGGACAGAAATAGTTTATGCTGCAATACAGACAAGGGGATAGAAATAGTTTATGCTACAATACAGACAAGGGGATAGAAATAGTTTATGCTACAATACAGACAAGGGGACAGAAATAGTTTATGCTACAATACAGACAAGGGGACAGAAATAGTTTATGCTACAATACAGACAAGGGGACAGAAATAGTTTATGCTACAATACAGACTAGGGGACAGAAATAGTTTATGCTACAATACAGACAAGGGGACAGAAATAGTTTATGCTACAATACAGACAAGGGGACAGAAATAGTTTATGCTACAATACAGACAAGGGGACAGAAATAGTTTATGCTACAATAGAAGACAAGGGGACAGAAATAGTTTATGCTACAATACAGACAAGGGGACAGAAATAGTTTATGCTACAATAGAAGACAAGGGGACAGAAATAGTTAATGCTACAATACAGACAAGGGGACAGAAATAGTTTATGCTACAATACAGACAAGGGGACAGAAATAGTTTATGCTACAATACAGACAAGGGGACATAATTCACTGACAGACACCGTTATCGTATCAATCCCAGCCTCCAGCAGGTACCAGCAAAGATTTGGCTTACCAATGCTAACCGCGAGACCTTGGGCTGTCTTGTGAGACTATTGGCTGTCTTGTGAGACTATTTGTTGTCTTGTGAGACTATGGGCTGTCTTGTTAGACTGGGCTGTCTTGTGAGACCTTTGAATGTCCTGTAAGATATTGACTTTGTGAGAAAATAACCCAGATGGACAGCAATATAAACCTGTATCTGCAGACTATAGACAGGCAGGTACCTCCCAGGAAGTTCTCCAATGGTGGTTCCATGAGTCAGTCTGCTGTCTGTGATCCCTGATTGTATGTGTCTGTTGTGGACGTTTCATGTCAGTCTGCTGCCTGTGATCCCAGATTGTATGTGTCTGTTGTGGATGTTCCATGTCAGTCTGCTGTCTGTGATCCCTGGTTGTATGTGTCTGTTGTGGATGTTTCATGCGGGAGGACGTGGTGATGTGTAATATACTTTTCTGAGATGTAAACTGGGTTGTGATAAATCCAATGTCAAGGCCTATAGGCTACATCCAATCTCTCCAGAACTTTACAGCGGCTCTCGAGGAAGTCTTCAGAATACTCACCTTGGAAGGTAGGGACATCAGCAGGAATGGACCGATACTCAGCCCTTCAAGGTCTGCTGGGGACAGTCATGGTCAGTCACAGCGACAGTCATGGTCAGTCACAGCGACAGTCATGGTGAGTCACATCGACAGTGATGGTCAGTCACAACGACAGTCATAGTCAGTCACAGCCACAGTCATGGTCAGTCACAGCCAAAGTCATGGTCAGTCACAGCAACAGTCATGGTCAGTCACAGCAACAGTCATGGTCAGTCACAGCGACAGTCATGGTCAGTCACAGCGACGGCATGGTCAGTCACAGCCACAGTCATGGTCAGTCACAGAAACAGTCATGGTCAGTCACAGCTACAGTCATGGTCAGTCACAGCGACAGTCATGGTCAGTCACAGCGACAGTCATGTTCAGTCACAGCGACAGTCATGGTCAGTCATATCAACAGTCATGGTCAGTCACAGTGACAGTCATAGTCAGTCACAGCCACAGTCATGGTCAGTCACAGCGACAGTCATGGTCAGTCACAGCGACAGTCATGGTCAGTCACAGCGACAGTCATGGTCAGGCACACCGACAGTCCTGGGTAGTCACAGCCACAGTCATGGTCAGTCACAGCAACAGTCATGGTCAGTAACAGCGACAGTCATGGTCAGTCACAGCGACAGTCATGGTCAGTCACAGCGACGGCATGGTCAGTCACAGCGACAGTCATGGTGAGTCATAGCCAAAGTCATGGTCAGTCACAGCAACAGTCATGGTCAGTCACAGCGACAGTCATGGTCAGTCACAGTGACAGTCATGGTCAGTCACAGCAACAGTCATGGTCAGTCACAGCGACAGCGAGGATGAACAATATCTAATGAGGTCAACACATCAAGCGAGACAGTGGGCGTTACGATACAAAAATACGCCACAAAAGATCCAGGACACTTATTGTCCCAACAGACGACCCAATAGATCCAGGACACTTATTGAGACAACAGACGACCCAATAGATCCAGGACACTTATTGAGACAACAGACGACCAAATAGATCCAGGACACTTATTGAGACAACAGACGACCAAATAGATCCACGACACTTATTGAGACAACAGACGACCCAATAGATCCAGGACACTTATCGAAACAACAGACGACCCAAAAGATCCAGGACATTTATAGAGACAACAGACGACCCAATAGATCCAGGACACTTATTGAGACAACAGACGACCAAATAGATCCAGGACACTTATTGAGACAACAGACGACCCAAAAGATCCAGGACACTTATTGAGACAACAGACGACCAAATAGATCCAGGACACTTATTGAGACAACAGACGACCCAAAAGATCCAGGACACTTATTGTCCCAATAGACGACCCAATAGATCCAGGACACTTATTGAAACAACAGACGACCCAATAGATCCAGGACACTTATTGAGACAACAGACGACCAAATAGATCCAGGACACTTATTGTCCCAACAGACGACCCAATAGATCCAGAACACTTATTGTCCCAACAGACGACCCAATAGATCCAGGACACTTATTGAGACAACAGACGACCAAATAGATCCAGGACACTTATTGAGACAACAGACGACCCAATAGATCCAGGACACTTATTGAGACAACAGACGACCCAAAAGAACCAGGACACTTATTGTCCCAACAGACGACCCAATAGATCCAGGACACTTATTGAGACAACAGACGACCCAAAAGATCCAGGACACTTATTGTCCCAACAGACGACCCAAAAGATCCAGGACACTTATTGAGACAACAGACGACCCAATAGATTATGGACACTTATTAAGACAACAGACGACCCAAAAGATCCAGGACACTTATTGTCCCAACAGATGACCCAATAGATCCAGGACACTTTTTGTCCCAACAGACGACCCAATAGATCCAGGACACTTATTGTCCCAACAGACGACCCAATAGATCCAGGACACTTATTGTCCCAACAGACGACCCAATAGATCCAGGACACTTATTGTCCCAATAGACGACCCAATAGATCCAGGACACTTATTGCCCCAACAGACGCGACAGGAAACGATTCCGCTAGACACGTGCAGTCCTACATTTAATAAAACAAGAAATTACAAACTCTCCAGCCATGAGATTTCACAAAGTTTACAGCAACATGGTTCAGTTTCTTTTGTATCAAATCCATTCTTCAACAGGTGAGAAACGACAGGGCAAGAGCCCACGCCTTCAACAGGTGAGAAACGACAAGAGTCCACACCTTTAACAGGTGAGAAACGACAGGGCAAGAGCCCACACCTACAACAGGTGAGAAACAACAGGGCAAGAGCCCACACCTACAACAGGGGAGAAACAACATGAGTCCATACCTTCTACAGGTGAGAAACGACATGAGTCTATACCTTCAACAGGTGAGAAATGACAATAGGCCATACCTTCAACAGGTGAGAAACGACAGGGCAGGAGCCCAGACCTTCAACAGGTGAGAAACGACAGGGCAGGAGCCCAGACCTTCAACAGGTGAGAAACGACAGGGCAGGAGCCCAGACCTTCAACAGCACGGTTATTCCAGCCATGCTGTGTGGCTGCCAGGTATGGAATCTAAGAAAAGGAGATCGCAGCAACAACAAACTGACTGAGACCCCAATTAACGTCAGGACCAGGTACAACAAACTGACTGAGACCCCAATTAACGTCAGGACCAGGTACAACACACTGACTCAGACCCCAATTAACGTCAGGACCAGGTACAACAAACTGACTGAGACCCCAATTAACGTCAGGACCAGGTACAACAAACTGACTGAGACCCCAATTAACGTCAGGACCAGGTACAACAAACTGACTCAGACCCCAATTAACGTCAGGACCAGGTATAACAAACTGACTCAGACCCCAATTAACGTCAGGACCAGGTACAACAAACTGACTGAGACCCCAATTAACGTCAGGACCAGGTACAACAAACTGACTCAGACCCCAATTAACGTCAGGACCAGGTATAACAAACTGACTCAGACCCCAATTAACGTCAGGACCAGGTACAACAAACTGACTGAGACCCCAATTAACGTCAGGACCAGGTACAACAAACTGACTCAGACCCCAATTAACGTCAGGACCAGGTACAACAAACTGACTCAGAGCCCAATTAACGTCAGGACCAGGTACAACAAACTGACTCAGACCCCAATTAACGTCAGGACCAGGTACAACAAACTGACTCAGACCCCAATTAACGTCAGGACCAGGTACAACACACTGACTCAGACCCCAATTAACGTCAGGACCAGGTACAACAAACTGACTCAGACCCCAATTAACGTCAGGACCAGGTACAACACACTGACTCAGACCCCAATTAACGTCAGGACCAGGTACAACACACTGACTCAGATCCCAATTAACGTCAGGACCAGGTACAACAAACTGACTCAGACCCCAATTAACGTCAGGACCAGGTACAACAAACTGACTCAGACCCCAATTAACGTCAGGACCAGGTACAACACACTGACTCAGATCCCAATTAACGTCAGGACCAGGTACAACACACTGACTCAGACCCCAATTAACGTCAGGACCAGGTACAACACACTGACTCAGACCCCAATTAACGTCAGCACCAGGTACAACAAACTGACTCAGACCCCAATTAACGTCAGGACCAGGTACAACAAACTGACTCAGACCCCAATTAACGTCAGGACCAGGTACAACAAACTGACCTAGACCCTGGTCTATGTTACAACATCCTCACCAACGATCTGGGGATCGAAGCTGTCATCCCACCTGTGATGCGTCTGCTAGGGAACTATGCATTGCATTACAGCCAGGAGGACACAGGCCAACCTTCTCCACTAGCATCTCCTGTATGTAAGAGCTACCCCAGCAAACCCGATAATAAAGCTGAGAAATTTGTCAAGAACGATCCACTGATATACCAGCCTCCAGGACATCAACTCACGCAGTCACACATGGGGAGCCCATTCCTCCCTCCTCCCTCCTCTTATATCCTCCATCCTCCCTCCTCTTATATCCTCTCTCCTCCCTCCTCTAATATCCTCCCTCCTCCCTCCTCTTATATCCTCCCGCTCCCTCCTCTTATATCCTCCCTCCTCCCTCCTCGTATATCCTCCCTCCCCCCTCCTCTTATATCCTCCCGCTCCCTCCTCTTATATCCTCCCTCCTCCCTCCTCTTATATCCTCCCTCCTCCCTCCTCTTAAATCCTCCCGCACCCTGTTATCGCAGTCAGCCAATTGGATCGGCTAGTCACGTGACACCCACCAAGAATCCATTGCGGACGGACAGAAAGTGGGAGGGATAGACCGTGGTAGTCAGACAGCACACGGATGTCCTACATGACTGGATGTTTGTCCTAGTCTGTGGACGGTTGTCCTCCATGGCTGGATGTTTGTCCTAGTCTGTGCATGTGGACAGATGTCCTACATGACTAGATGTTTGCCCTAGTCTGTGGACGGATGTTCTACATGGCTGGAAGATTGTCCTAGTCTGTGGACGGATGTCCTACATGGCTGGATGATTGTCCTAGTCTGTGGACGGTTGTCCTCCATGGCTGGATGTTTGTCCTAGTCTGTGCATGTGGACAGATGTCCTACATGACTAGATGTTCGCCCTAGTCTGTGGACGGATGTTCTACATGGCTGGATGATTGTCCTAGTCTGTGGACGGATGTCCTACATGGCTGGATGTTTTGCCTAGTCTGTGCATGTGGACAGATGCCCTACATGGCTAGATGTTTGTCCTAGTCTGTGGACGGATGTCCTCCATGACTGGATGTTTGTCCTAGTCTGTGGACGGATGTCCTACATGACTAGATGTTTGCCCTAGTCTGTGGACGGATGTCCTCCATGACTGGATGTTTGTCCTAGTCTGTGGACGGATGTCCTACATGACTAGATGTTTGCCCTAGTCTTTGCATGTGGACAGATGCCCTACATGACTAGATGTTTGCCCTAGTCTTTGCATGTGGACGGATGTCCTACATGACTAGATGTTTGCCCTAGCCTTTGCATGTGGACGGATGTCCTACATGACTAGATGTTTGCCCTAGCCTTTGCATGTGGACGGATGTCCTACATGACTAGATGTTTGCCCTAGCCTTTGCATGTGGACGGATGTCCTACATGACCGGATGTTTGTCCTAGTCTTTGCATGTGGACAGATGTCCTACATGACTGGATGTTTGTCCTAGTCTTTGCATGTGGACATACACCAGTTGACCTTACCTTTGTACATATTAGCAAGTACTGCCTCTCTTCTTCTATTTCTCTTTCTAAATTTCTCTCATTCTTAAATCTTTCTCTTTCTAAATTTCTCTTTCTAAATTTCTCTCATTCTTAAATCTTTCTCTTTCTAAATTTCTCTTTCTAAATTTCTCTCATTCTTAAATCTTTCTCTTTCTAAATTTCTCTTTCTAAATTTCTCTCATTCTTAAATCTTTCTCTTTCTAAATTTCTCTTTCTAAATTTCTCTCATTCTTAAATTTTTCTCTTTCTATATTTCTCTTTCTAAATTTCTCTCATTCTTAAATCTTTCTCTTTCTAAATTTCTCTTTCTAAATTTCTCTCATTCTTAAATCTTTCTCTTTCTAAATTTCTCTTTCTAAATTTCTCTCATTCTTAAATCTTTCTCTTTCTAAATTTCTCTTTCTAAATTTCTCTCATTCTTAAATCTTTCTCTTTCTAAATTTCTCTTTCAAAATTTCTCTCATTCTTAAATCTTTCTCTTTCTAAATTTCTCTTTCTAAATTTCTCTCATTCTTAAATCTTTCTCTTTCTAAATTTCTCTTTCTAAATTTCTCTCATTCTTAAATCTTTCTCTTTCTAAATTTCTCTTTCTAAATTTCTCTCATTCTTAAATCTTTCTCTTTCTAAATTTCTCTTTCTAAATTTCTCTCATTCTTAAATATTTCTCTTTCTAAATTTCGTTTTCAAAATTTCTCTCATTCTTAAATCTTTCTCTTTCTAAATTTCTCTTTCTAAATTTCTCTCATTCTTAAATCTTTCTCTTTCTAAATTTCTCTTTCTAAATTTCTCTCATTCTTAAATCTTTCTCTTTCTAAATTTCTCTTTCTAAATTTCTCTCATTCTTAAATCTTTCTCTTTCTAAATTTCTCTTTCAAAATTTCTCTCATTCTTAAATCTTTCTCTTTCTAAATTTCTCTTTCTAAATTTCTCTCATTCTTAAATCTTTCTCTTTCTAAATTTCTCTTTCTAAATTTCTCTCATTCTTAAATTTTTCTCTTTCTAAATTTTTCTTTCTAAATTTCTCTCATTCTTAAATCTTTCTCTTTCTAAATTTTTCTTTCTAAATTTCTCTCATTCTTAAATCTTTCTCTTTCTAAATTTCTCTTTCTAAATTTCTCTCATTCTTAAATCTTTCTCTTTCTAAATTTCTCTTTCTAAATTTCTCTCATTCTTAAATCTTTCTCTTTCTAAATTTTTCTTTCTAAATTTGTCTCATTCTTAAATCTTTCTCTTACTAAATTTCTCTTTCTAAATTTCTCTCATTCTTTAATCTTTCTCTTTCTAAATTTCTCTTTCTAAATTTCTCTCATTCTTAAATCTTTCTCTTTCTAAATTTCTCTTTCTAAATTTCTCTCATTCTTAAATCTTTCTCTTTCTAAATTTCTCTTTCTAAATCTCTCTCGCTCTCAGAATGGCTCTTTATTCTTCTTTTTCATTCTTTCGCTCTATTGCTCTCTTTTTCTCCTTTTCTATTCAATTTCTCTATCTTTCGCTCTAATTCTCTCATTCTCTATGTATCTTTCCATTTACTTCTCTCTCTCTTTCTTTATTTTCCTCTCACTCTTTCGTTTCACGCCTCTCTTTCTTAATACCTCTCTTTGTTTCTCTATGTTTTTCTATTTCTTTCTCTTTCTGTATTTCTCTTACTCTCGTTTCCGTACTCTCTTTCTGAATATTTGTCTTTATATGTTTCTCTCTCGCTCTCTCTCTAGCTCTCTCTCTCTCTCTCTCTCTCTATCTCTCTCTCTTTAACTTTCTATATTTATCTCTCTATTTCTCACTCACTATTTCGCTAAATTTCCCGTTTTCTCCATCTCCTGATTTTCTCTATTTCTCCATCTCTTTCGTTCTATTTCTACGTCTCTCTCTTTCGCTTTATTTCTATTTCTCCATTTCTCTCTCTCGCTCCTGTTTTCTCTCCTTCGCTGTATTCTCTTTCCTCTATTTCTTCATCACTCTTATGCTTATTTCTTTGTTTCTCTATTTCTCTCTCATTCTTTATTGCTTTCCATTTCTTTCTTTCTTCATTTTTTTCACTTTCTCTATTTATTTTTATTTCTTTACTTGTATCTTCTTCTATTTCTCCATTTTCTTATTGTTTTCTCTTTAACTGCTTTATTTCTTTTTTTCTCTTTTTCTCACTCTATTTCTTTCTTTTATGCCATCGCATTATCTCTGTCTCTCTCTTTCTCTCTCTCCACCCCCCCCCCCCCCACACTTCCATTTGCCTCTATTTTTTTTTCTCTTTTACTTGTTCTCTCTTTGATTATTTCTTTAAATTTCTTAATTTCTCTTTCTCTCTCTCAAAATTTGTTGGCCTCCATTTCTCTCCTATTTGCTTTATTTATTTATATTTCTCTATTTAACGTTCTGTCTCTATTTGTTTCTTTCTGAATTTCTCTCTATTTTTCTCTATCTCTATACATATTTCACTTTCTTTCTGAATTTCTCTCTATTTTTCTCTATCTCTATACATATTTCACTTTCTTTCTGAATTTCTCTCTATTTTTCTCTATCTCTATACATATTTCACTTTCTTTCTGAATTTCTCTCTATTTTTCTCTATCTCTATACATATTTCCCTTTCTTTCTGAATTTCTCTCTATTTTTCTCTATCTCTATACATATTTCACTTTCTTTCTGAATTTCTCTCTATTTTTCTCTATCTCTATACATATTTCACTTTCTTTCTGTATTTCTATGTCTCACTCTTGCTTAATATTTCTTTATTTCCCTCTCTATTTTTGAGTCTTTCTCTATTGTTCACTCTTTCGCTCTATTTGTCTCTTTCTATCTTTCTTTCTTTTACTTGTTCTCTTTCACCTTTCTCTCACTTTCTCCCGTTGTCTCTTCCTCGTTTCTTACTTTATATCTTCCTTCTATTTCGCTCTCATTCTTTCTCCCATTTTCTCCCTTTTTAATCTCTCTTTCTATCTCTCCTTCTCTATCTTTCTCTTTCTCTTTGGCCCAGTCCTTATTAATTTTACTTTTACAGTCTCGCATTTTCTCTTTCTATCTCTCTCTATCTCTCTCTCTCTCTATATATATATATATATATGTATATCTTTCTGTCTCTTTCACGCTCTCTTATTCGCTTTCTCCCTCACTCTATTCCGTTATAATTCACTCGCTTTTTCTATTTCTTCCCCTCTTCCTCGCTCGCTTTCTCTCTTTCTTCCCCTCTTCCTCTATCGCTTTCTATTTCTTTCTTGCCTTTTCTTCCTTTCTTCTCCTTTATCTCTGTCTCTATTTCTTTGTGTTATTTTCCTCTTTTTTGTCCTCTTCCTTTTTTTCTATTTGTGTTTTTTCTCTTTCTTTTCACTGTCTTTTTTCTTTCTGCTCCTTTTTCGTCCTATCGCCCAATTTCTCTCTGCTCCTATTTCTCTCTGCTCCTATTTCTCTCTGCTCCTATTTCTCTCTATTTCTCTTATTTCTATCCGCGTGGCGCCACGTGACGGGCTTCCATATACCCAACCAAACGAGTCTCTCCCACCTCAAGAGACTACCCCTCCCCCCTCCCTCTCCAAACGAGATGATATAACATTTCTCCACTAACCCCAACCCACCCTCCCCTCCCTATCTTCTCACGAGAGGGTCTCCACAGCACGACTCCCTCCTCTCGCCTCCCCACGTAACGATTCCTGTATCTCCCCACACAACTCCGCGAGACGACTTATTCAATGTATAATGCGGGTGGACAGGTCAACCCATGTATCAGACAATACCATCTCTTTAATCGGACATTGCCGGCACATCTTTCTCTTAAGTCTGGGGTTCGACCAGTCTGGCCGCCTCTGACAAGCTCATCTGTTGTCTGGTGCAGGATTGAGCCGTTATCTCTCTCGCTGATACTCGTGTCCTCCATAACAATCAGATCAGCTAGTTGATACACACATCGTATTGCACTGCTGCCATTTGGGCCTCAGAGAAGAATGTTATCAAGAGCTGCACAGCTTCGTTAGGGCCCCTCGACCTTCTCTGTTAGCCATCATGTTTTAACGTGTGTGTGTCAGGACATTAAGCCTATAAGGCCAGCACGAGTGTGGAAGATGAAAGGGTGAGGGGAGGGGGGGGGGGGGTGGTAGCTCCGTTCATTTTCTACCAACGATGCAATACTCCCTCCACGATAGATAATAGATAATAAAGAAAAGCATAATAGAGAAGAGGACACATTCGATTTGACGATGGTTGTTTATGCACAAGTACACTTAAGAAGAAAGATTTTCACAATTCACACGAAATATTCTTTGATACAAACAGGCTTTTAGGCTTGGAACATACTTGACAGAATCACCTGTCCTTGCCAGTTTAGGTGGGGAAACATTTCAAATCACGATATGAAAATCGATTGTTCTGGCAATTTTTGATTCGCATGCATTTCATTTGTTTCCAAGCTTTGTCAGATCTGAGTAGAGTGTGTCTGTTTTTGTCAGATCTGAGTAGAGAGTGTCTGTGGTTGTCAGGTATGAGTAGAGTGTGTCTGTGTTTGTCAGATCTGAGTAGAGAGTGTCTGTGGTTGTCAGGTCTGAGTAGAGTGTGTCTGTTTTTGTCAGATCTGAGTAGAGAGTGTCTGTGGTTGTCAGGTCTGAGTAGAATGTGTCTGTTTTTGTCAGGTCTGAGTAGAGTGTGTCTGTTTTTGTCAGGTCTGAGTAGAGTGTGTCTGTGTTTGTCAGGTCTGAGTAGAGTGTCAATGTTTGTCAGATCTGAGTAGAAAGTGTTTGTGGTTGCCAGGTCTGAGTAGAGTGTGTCTATGTTTGTCAGATCTGAGTAGAGTGTGTCTATTTTTGTCAGGTCTGAGTAGAGTGTGTCTGTGTTGGTCAGGTCTGAGTAGAGAGTATTTGTGTTTGTCATGTATGAGTAGAGTGTCTTTGTTTGTCATATCTGCGAAGAAAGTGTCTGTGTTTATCAGATCTGAGTAGAGTGTCTTTGTTTGTGAGATCTGAGTAGAGTGTCTTTGTTTGTGAGATCTGAGTAGAGTGTCTTTGTTTGTGAGATCTGAGTAGAGAATGTATGTTTGTCAGATATGAGTAGATTGTGTCTTTGATTGTTAGATCTGAGTACAGAGTGTCTTTGATTGTCAGATCTGAGTTCAGAGTGTCTTTGATTGTCAGGTCTGAGAAGAAAATGTCCGTTTGTCAGGTCTGAGTAGAAAATGTCCGTTTGTCAGGTCTGAGTAGAGAGTGTCTTTGAGGGTCAGATCTGAATAGAGAGTGTCTTTGATTGTCAGGTCAGAGTAGATGATGTCTTTGATTGTCAGATCTGAATAGAGAGTGTCTTTGATTTTCAGGTCTGAGTAGAGAGTGTCTTTGTTTGTAAGATTTGAGTAGGAAGGGCTTTGATTGTCAGATCTGAGAAGAGAGTGTCTGTGATTGTCAGATCTGAGAATAGTGGCAAAAAAAGGATACAAAGATACTCTAAAAGTCCCTTTGACTAGTTTTTCACTGTCGCTGTCTTGAAGATGCTTGCTTCGAACCGCCCAGTCTGGCGCATTGCCATCACACATGGTTTTCGCTCCATTGAGCAGAGAATCATTACTGAGCCGCAAGAAAAGACAGAATACAAGACGGCCCAATGACTAACATTGTTCACACGTGTGCCCTACGTGCGGCAGAGTTTGTCACGCTCAGACCAGACTGTACAGTCACATGCGGTAACATCTGGATAATCATGTCTGACGCTGTCGCCATCTTTGCTTGCAATGGGCAACTAACTAACCAACCAGCCAACCAACCCACCAACCAACCAACCAGCTAATCAACCAGCCAGCCAGTCAAACAACCAGCCAACCAACCAGCCAACCAACCAACCAGCCAACCAACCCACCAACCAACCAGCCAGCAAACCAACCAACCAGCAAGCCAAAAGGCCAACCAACCAACCAGCCAGCAAACCAACCAACTAACTAACCAGCCAGCAAACCAACCAACTAACTAACCAGCCAACTAACCAAATAATCAACCAACCATTCACCCAACTACATAACCAACCAGCCAGCCAACCAATCAACCAACCAACTAACCGACCAAACAGCCAGCCAGCCAACTAACCAACCAGCCAGCCAACCAACTAACTAACCAGCCAACCAACCAAATAATCAACCGACCATTCACCCAACCACCTAACCAACCAGCCAGCCAACCAATCAACCAACCAACTAACCAGCCAAACAGCCAGCCAGCCAACTAACCAACCAGCCAGCCAACCAACTAACCAACCAGCCAGCCAACCAATCAACCAACCAACTAACCAACCAAACAGCCAGCCAGCCAACCAACCAACTAACCAACCAACCAACTAACCAAACAGCCAGCTAACCAACCAACCAACCAACCAATCAACCAACCAGCAAACCAACTAACAAACCAACCAACCAACCAATCAACCAACCAACCAATCAACCAACCAACCAACCAATCAGCCAACCAACCAACTAACCAACCAACTGACCAACCAACCAACCAACCAAACAGCGTGCTAACCAACCAACCAACCAACCAAACAGCCAGCTAACCAACCAACCAACCAATCAACCAATCAACTAACCAACCAACCAACCGACCAACCAACCAATCAACCAACCAACCAACCAATCAGCCAACCAACCAATCAACCAACCAACCAACCAACCAATCAACCAACCAACCAACCAACCAATCAACCAACCAGCAAACCAATCAACCAACCAGCAAACCAATCAACCAACCAACCAACCAGCAAACCAACGAACTAACCCAACAGTGTAAATGTATGCTGGACAAGCTAGCTACGACTTTAAACATTGAACGTGATCTGCCATCTTGTTTCATCGTCAGCATTGAGAACAAACAATATCGTTGGGCAGTAGCTGCCACCATTGTACTGGGGCTGTGAAGGCGGTACTGGGGCTGTGAAGGCGGTACTGGTGCTCTGAAGGCGGTACTGGGACTCTGAAGGCGGTACTGGGACTCTGAAGGCGGTACTGGGACTCTGAAGGCGGTACTGGAACTCTGAAGGCGGTACTGGTATTCTGAAGGCGGTACCTGATGTGAGCTGCTCCTATAACTGCCATCGATTCAAGTATTCATTCGATGTGTGTGCATGTGTGCCTGTATGTGTGGGTGTGTGTGACAGACGGGGAGAGACAGAGAGAGAGAGAGAGAGAGGGAGAGAGAGAGATGAGAGATATTGTCATGGCGAACCCATTGCTGTTGAGTACTGCTCTTGCATTTTTGCTTTTGCGAACATTATTTTATGACCGAGCGACCAGCGTTGTTCTCAGCTCAACCTATAGGCTCTTACAGACAATCACTTGGTCTACCATTCGTTATCTCAAATATCAAGTTATCTCAAATATCAAGTTATCTCAAATATCAAGTTATCTCAAATGAACTCCAAGAAGCCAACTTGGTAACAGGTAACCCAATAAAGACCATTCTCACATCGGGTAATCTGATCACAGTAAGGGGTCTCTTCAGGTCAACATTTGAACCGTTTAGCTGGAGACTGCAGACACGATTATGCCGATGGTGTGTGTGTCTGGGTGTGTGTGTGTATGTCTGGGTGTGTGTGTGTGTCTTGTGGGGGTAGGGAGGGGGGAGAGACTACAAGAGTACATGTGCAATGAAGATGATAGCGTTCTAGGGAGGTTCATTGTTACATATCAACAACTATTACAATGTCTGACACTATCACATGTTACCATCTGACACTATCACATGTCACCGTCTCACAATCACATGTCACCATCTGACACTATCACATTTCACCATCTGACACTATCACATGTCACCATCTGACACTATCACATGTCACCATCTGACACTATCACATGTCACCATCTGACACTATCACATGTCACCATCTGACACTATCACATGTCACCATCTGACACTATCACATGTCACCATCTGACACTATCACATGTCACCATCTGACACTATCACATGTCACCATCCTACACTATCACATGTCACCATCTGACACTATCCCATGTTACCGTCTGACACTATCACGTGTCACCCTCTGACACTATCACATGTTATCGTCTGACACTATCACGTGTCACCCTCTGACACTATCACATGTTATCGTCTGACACTATCACGTGTCACCCTCTGACACTATCATATGCCACCGTCTCACAGTCACATGTCACCGTCTCACAGTCACACGTCACCGTCTCACATTCACATTTCACCATCTGACACTTTCATATGTCACCGTCTCACAGTCACATGTCACCACCTCACAGCTACATGTCACCGTCTCACAGTCACATTTCACTAACTATTACACAGTCCCAGATTGTCACATTTCTCCAGCTGATGGTCAGAAGCTCCAACCTTTGCTGATACAGCAACAGATGGACAGAAGTACCACACTTCCTTGTCCGGTTAGAGAAATCCTTTCAGACTCACATTGGAAGACATTGCCTGGGTCAAGCGATGTGGCGTTATCTAATGATGGTGTTTCCATTGCCTGGGTCAAGCGATGTGGCGTTATCTAATGATGGTGTTTCCATTGCCTGGGTCAAGCGATGTGACGTTATCTAATGATGGTGTTTCCATTCACGTAATGTTAACAACTCCAGTCTAGTTTATTATTAAAAAGGTATTTAATGTGGGCACTCATTTCGATTATTGCGGCTATAATGGCGAGGCTGTGAGCCCCTGGCATCGACCAGTCGCGCGCCACTCTAGGGGTCAATATGCCACTCTGTACAACAACACTGGTCGATAGTCACGTGACTGCTACCTTAAAGGCGGATGTAGGCAGGGAGGCTGAGAGCATGCCCAACCTGGGCTGAAGAACCATCAGTACCACAAGCCATGACTGCTGTCAACTAAGTGGCCTCGTGGCATGCCATAGCGGGCTGGGTACAAGGTCAACATGTCATATGACAGATCTTTGACTCCGGGGGACTAACTGGCCTCGTGACATGTCATAGCGGGATGGGTACAAGGTCAACATGTCATTTGACAGATCTTTGACTCTGCGAGACTAACTGAGCTTTTGGCATGAATGGTCCACGATATTTAAAATAACTAATAAATCCTTGTAAATAGCTCCCATAGAATTAAGAAGACATGATACAGCAAGCCAAATGTAGACCGTTGATTGTCTTCTCTTTGAGTGCTCGGCGCTCAATGATGTTAGGAAAATGATTCTTTCTCCGAGGCCAGATACATGGAACACTTTGCACTGTACTAGACAACAACTGATAAACACGTGCAGATACCATTACATGGCACTGGACCGAAGGATGAGAACCCGGATGCTGCTGGATCAATAACAACAACAAGATGGCCACTCGACATGCTATTTCTGTTGCAGTTCAACATCATCAAGAGCATGGAGGAGTCCCTTCGGGCTCTAAGCCATGCACGTGCAGTCAAGATGGGTTCTATGTGTGACAGAGACTACAAGATTCCCACTGCGACACTGACTGAGACAACTTGCCGTGTTGTCTAATTGTCGTACGGTAGAAAATGATGTGTTTGGTTGAGACAGAATATATTTACAGCCGGACTGACAACGTTCAGTGAGTGGTCTTGCTCGAACAATTGTAGAAGACATCCCAATTAAAGGACTTTGCTCACGTCACCACTAACGCAAGTGAAAAGCCGACGAAGATATCCACGGCTTCTGTCTGCTGGCATGTCGGGCTATGTGGCTGGGGGGGGGGGGGGGGCAGGACAATGGCAGGTGTCTCCGGCTGGAGCAGATCCGTCTAGGCACACTCAAGGGGCTATCCTTGACTATCAAAGGTCTGCTAGAGACATTTGTGTGGTGGGTCCAAGGATGAGTGCTGGGTGGGTGCTGGGTAGGTGCTGGGCTAGCCTTGTCTATCAGAGGTCAGCTAGAGACATTTGTGTGGTGGGTCCATAGATGAGAGCTGGGTGGGTGCTGGGTAGGTACTGGGCTAGCATTGTCTATCAGAGGTCAGCTAGAGACATTTGTGTGGTGGGTCCAAGGATGGGTGCTGGGTGGGGGCTGGGTAGGTGCTGGGTAGGTGCTGGGCTAGCATTGTCTATCAGAGGTCAGCTAGAGACATTTAATTGTGGTGGGTCCATAGATGGGGGCTGGGTGTTAGAATAGAGGGATGGATTCTTTTATGGACAAGACCTGAGATTGTGTGTGAATGTATGTGTATATGTGTATGGTTATGTGTATCTGTGTGTATGTCTGAATGTGTGTGTATGTGTGGGTATGTGTGTATACATGTCTGTTGATGTGTGTTCCTGTGTGTGTGTTTCTGTGTGTGTGTTTCTGTGTGTGTATTTATGTGTGTGTGTGTGTGTGTTCCTGTGTGTGTGTGTTTCTGTGTCTGTGTGTATTCCTGTGTGTGTGTGTTAGTGTGTGTGTGTGTTTCTGTGTCTGTGTGTGCATTCATGTATGTGTGTGTGTTCTTGTGTGTGTGTTTTTATGTGTCTGTGCGTGTATTCCTGTATGAGTGTGTTCCTGTGTATGTATTTTTCTGTGTATGTATGTGTATTCCTGTGTGTGTGTATTCCTGTGTGTGTTCCTGTGTGTGTTTTTTTTCTGTGTCTGTGTGTAAATTCCTGTGTGTGTATTCCTGTGTGTGTGTGTTCCTATGTGTGTGTGTTTCTGTGTCTGTGTGTGTAGTTCTGTGTGTGTAGTTCTGTGTGTGTTTCTGTGTGTGTTCCTGTCTGTGTGTTTTTATGTAGGTGTATGTGTGTGTTTCTGTGTGTGTGTTCCACTGTGTGTGTTTCTGTGTTTCTGTGTGTGCGTTTCTGTGTGTGCGTTTCTGTGTGTGTGTGTTTCTGTGTATGTGTGTGTGTTTCTCTGTGTGTGTGTGTTCCACTGTGTGTGTGTTTCTATGTGTATGTGTGTGTTCCACTGTGTGTGTGTTTCTGTGTATGTGTGTGTGTTTCTCTGTGTGTGTGTGTTCCACTGTGTGTGTGTTTCTATGTGTATGTGTGTGTTCCACTGTGTGTGTGTTTCTCTACGTGTGTTTCTGTGTATGTGTGTGTATGTGTGTGTATGTGTTCCTGTGAGTGTTTATGTGTCTGTGTGTGTGGTCCTGTGTGTGTGTTTCTGTATGTGTGATTTATGTGTGTGTTCTGTGTGTTCTGTGTGTGTCTGTGTGTATGTTCCTGTGTGTGTATCTGTGTGTGTATATGTGTGTGTTTCTGTGTGTCTGTTCCGGTGTGTGTTTATGTATGTGTGTTTCTGTGTTTGTTCTGTGTGTGTATTTCTGTGTGTGTTGGTGGTTCGGTGTGGGTGTGTGTTTCTGCCAGTATGTGTCTTTTGATGCGTCTGTGTGTGTGCTCCTGTGTGTGTGTCTATTATCTTTCGGCATGTGTCTGTGTGCTCCTGTGTCTGTGTGCTCCTGTGTCTGTGTGCTCCTGTGTCTGTGTGCTCCTGTGTCTGTGTGCTCCTGTGTCTGTGTGCTCCTGTGTCTGTGTGCTCCTGTGTCTGTGTGCTCCTGTATCTGTGTGCTCCTGTGTCTGTGTGCTCCTGTGTCTGTGTGCTCCTGTGTCTGTGTGCTCCTGTGTCTGTGTGCTCCTGTGTCTGTGTGCTCCTGTGTCTGTGTGCTCCTGTGTCTGTGTGCTCCCGTGTCTGTGTGCTTCCGTGTCTGTGTGCTCCTGTGTCTGTGTGCTCCTGTGTCTGTGTGCTCCTGTGTCTGTGTGCTCCTGTGTCTGTGTGCTCCTGTGTCTGTGTGCTCCCGTGTCTGTGTGCTCCTGTGTCTGTGTGCTCCTGTGTCTGTGTGCTCCTGTGTCTGTGTGCTCCCGTGTCTGTGTGCTTCCGTGTCTGTGTGCTCCTGTGTCTGTGTGCTCCTGTGTCTGTGTGCTCCTGTGTCTGTGTGCTCCTGTGTCTGTGTGCTCCTGTGTCTGTGTGCTCCTGTGTCTGTGTGCTCCTGTATCTGTGTGCTCCTGTGTATGTGTGCTCCTGTGTCTGTGTGCTCCTGTGTCTGTGTGCTCCTGTGTCTGTGTGCTCCTGTGTCTGTGTGCTCCTGTGTCTGTGTGCTCCTGTGTCTGTGTGCTCCCGTGTCTGTGTGCTTCCGTGTCTGTGTGCTCCTGTGTCTGTGTGCTCCTGTGTCTGTGTGCTCCTGTGTCTGTGTGCTCCTGTGTCTGTGTGCTCCTGTGTCTGTGTGCTCCCGTGTCTGTGTGCTCCTGTGTCTGTGTGCTCCTGTGTCTGTGTTCTCCTGTGTCTGTGTGCTCCTGTGTCTGTGTGCTCCTGTGTCTGTGTGCTCCTGTGTCTGTGTGCTCCCGTGTCTGTGTGCTCCTGTGTCTGTGTGCTCCCGTGTCTGTGTGCTCCTGTGTCTGTGTGCTCCTGTGTCTGTGTGCTCCTGTGTCTGTGTGCTCCTGTGTCTGTGTGCTCCCGTGTCTGTGTGCTCCTGTGAGCTACATGGTAAACAGAGTAGGGGTCATTTACACTCTGTGATAGGGGTCGTTTACTCTCTGTGGTAGGGGTCGTTTACTCTCTGTGGTAGGGGTCGTTTACTCTCTGTTGTAGGGGTCGTTTACTCTCCAGTGCAAGAAAGAGAAGGATCACTAAGTCGGGGTGTGTCATGCCTCACATAAAGACCGTGAACAGTCATGGAGACCAGCAAGAATTGGTAGGCAAGACTAGAGATGGCTGGCGGATTGAGTTTAAATGAGGGTAATAACAGACATTCGTGGTCTACAGTAGTTGCGAACCTATGATCCACAGGGAACTAAAACAACTGAGGATGATGATGGTGATGGTTATGATTGAGATGTTGTGGACCGAGCAAGCAAGCGAGAGCAAATCACACAATTTGATTTAATCCGGGAGATCTCTCGCGAGCCAGTTGCCATCTCTGCTGGATCCAATTATATTTCTTATTTATCAGATACACTTCTCCATGTCAGGGGCAGGGGTGAGGCCAAGGGGCAGGGACGAGGCCAAGGGGCAGGGCGGGGCCAAGGTGCAGGGGCGAGGCCGAGGGGCAGGGGCGAGAACAAGGGGCAGGGGCGAGGCCAAGGGGCAGAGGCGAGGCCAAGGGGCACATATTAAAACTGGCTCATGGTTGTGTCCATTATATGCTGATGGGGAGGAAGCATGTCCGTGTGTTTCCGGGGCCTGTTACGGGTGGGAGGGGGGGGGCAAGGATAGTTAGACTGTAACCTGTAGGCATGTCGTAGAAAGTGATAAAGAAACATCAGGCAAGAGAAACCTGAGTCATTGTAGACAGACTGTCATAGAAATATCTGACAAGAGACACGTGACGCATTGTAGACAGACTGTCATAGAAACATCAGACAAGAGAAACCTGTCATTGTAGACAGACTGTCATAGAAACACCAGACAAGACAAACCTGTCATTGTAGACAGACTGTCATAGAAACATCAGACAAAAGACACTTGACGCATTGTTGACAGACTGTCATAGAAATATCAGACAAGAGACACGTGATGCATTGTAGACAGACTGTCATAGAAACATCAGACAAGAGACACTTGACGCATTGTTGACAGACTGTCATAGAAATAACAGACAAAAGACACTTGACGCATTGTAGACAGACTGTCATAGAAACGTCAGACAAAAGACACCTGACGCATTGTAGAGAGACTGTCATAGAAACATCAGACAAAAGACACCTGACGCATTGTAGACTGTCATAGAAACATCAGACAAAAGATCCCTGACGCATTGTAGACTGTCATAGAAACATCAGACAAAAGACACCTGACGCATTGTAGACTGTCATAGAAACATCAGACAAAAGACACCTGACGCATTGTAGACATGAAACATGTTAATTGTAGGGACAATACATAGAAGGAGCTAAGACATGTTATAACATTTAACAGAGTTTGGAGAAAGAGTTTAGACAATTATTTTTTTATATTTTTTGTGGGATTTGAGTCAGTGCAGCTGAACTCAGTCCCGCCAGAATTTGAGTATAACCAAAACGAACCACGCACGTTTTTGTCTCAAAGTGCGCAGGTGGGAGTTATGGTAAACATACGCAACCTGATGTAACACCAGCCATGTGATACAATAGTCTTGGTGGCCAGGTAGACTTGTTGCCAACCCGCGTCGTCTGGAAACCGCGCGAACAGGATGGGGGATAGTGGCAAGCAGACGGACAAAAACCCGCGCCTTTTGGAAATCACGCGATCTGTGGATGCAGATCGAATATAAATTCTGGTGGAGAGACGTTAGGTACAATTACAATTGAGACTTTCGAAAGAGACGCTCAGTGGAGGGCAGGTGACGGAGATATGCAGTTGAGGCAATTTGAGTTGAAAACCACAGATGGAGAACATTTCACTTCAGAGACACAGAGAGAACATTACATTTTGACCCTTTGGAAAGAGACTCTCAGTGAAGGGCAGGTGACGGAGATATGCAGTTAAAGCAGCATTCCAGACATCCCATTCATCATATTGACGCAGTCCCACCGATCACGTCAATGTCACCTTGGTCACCTGAATGTAAGTCGTCAGTCGCAGCTAGAGGCAGTTTTCCAGTGATCCAATGGATCATATTTCATGCAGTTTATCCTGACAACGTTGAAACCACTTTGATCTACCGCCGACAAGAAGAACAAGACCACAGACGCCATACCTGGGTTCAGAACCTACTAGCTTCACCAGCAGCGACAATTCACAACTGAGTTCGATCGCAGCAGACCAGATCAGCAGACCAGATTAGAAGAGGAGAGAGGACTGGGCAATAACAGTATCGGTAAGGTTAGGTTTTAGCGGAAGGAGTGTTTTAGATAAGCGTGTGAGAGAAAGAATTTAATCCATGGATCAACAGCTGTATAGCAAATACAACGTGGAGTCTATCCATGGATAAACAGCTGTATAGCAGAGAAAATGTGGAATCAATCCGCGGATACATAATGTAATGAGGAATCGATCCATTGATTTAAGATTAATGAGGAATCAATCCATGGATAGAAGATGTAATGTGGAATCAATCCATGGATTTAAGATGTAATGAGGAATCAATCCATGGATATAAGGTGGAGTAAATCTAGATCTGTTGAGATATCAGATAGAACGCGAATCTATCCATGGATGTGGAGTGGATATGGATAATCAGATCCTCTATTGAAGTTTACAGCTGCACTCTTATTGTTGGGGTCTACATCGGAACATGTGTGTGTGTTTGTGTTTGTTTGTACGGTGTATGTGTATGTGCGTGTTTGTATGGTGTATGTGTGTGTGTGCGTGTTTGTATGGTGTATGTGTGTGTGTTTGTATGGTGTGTGTGTGTGTTTGTGTTTGTGTGTTGTATGTGTTTGTGGGAATGTATGTGTCGGATACCGTAAGCAGCGTCTTTACCTGTAACCAGCGCTATTTTAAACAACCGAAACAGGTGAACATGGCTGGAGATCGAACTGTCCGAGCCCAGCATTGATCGCCTCTTGGATGACGTCACTAAGATCGGTGCAGCAGCAAAAGACAGATCAAACTTGTCAAATTAGACGTCCGTCACGCAGGGAGTGACTCCTGACAGAACTAAGCAAGAGTGTGTGCATTCAGCGAGCTACCCTAATCATCAGCTTGCATTTTCTTTACCATTTGCTGAGAAAGACTGAATACCTTTAGGTCTGTCGGATTAACAACAGAGCAGTGCGCCCAGAAAGACTTTGACAGAGCAATCGTTAAACTCGAACCTCTAAAAAAGCATGCTTCCTAATATTAGATGGATCAACGAAGGAAGGAACCGGTCCAAGTCGCAGAGGACACATCGTCAACAGCTGAGAGAGATGTCAGGAGTCCAGCTCGTGGGGTCAGTTCTAACAAGGCTTGTGTCGTGTGGGACTTCACTAACAGCTGAGAGAGATATCAGTTCTAACAAGGCATGTGTCGTGTGGGACCTCGTCAACAGCTGAGAGAGATGTCAGGAGTCCAGCTCGTGGGGTCAGTTCTAACAAGGCCTGTGACGTATGACGCGATTGTTTGTCTGTGTCACCCGTCACGTGATAGTCTGTCTAACTGTCAATCGTCGCGTGATTTATTATGGTCAAGTAGTAGAGTGTTCTCTGTGTGATAATTGTGGTTTTTTTAGTTTTTTGGGGGTAATTTTTTGCACTTCTTCATAGATTGCCTCGACTTGTAGGTCACAGACAGACATTTGGAAGCAGACTTTTTCATAGACAGACCGCAGACCGACGACCGACTTTTAGCTCACAGACAGACATTCGGAAGAAGACCTTTTCATAGACAGACCGCAGGCTGACGACCGACTTTCAGGTCACAGACAGACATTCGGAAGAAGACCTTTTCATAGATAGACCGCAGGCTGACGACCGACTTTCAGGTCATAGACAGACATTCGGAAGAAGACCTTTTCATAGACAGACCGCAGGCTGACGACCGACTTTCAGGTCACAGACAGACATTCGAAAGGAGACCTTTTCATAGACAGAACACAGACCGACGACCGACTTTCAGGTCATAGACAGACATTCGGAAGAAGACCTTTTCATAGACAGACCGCAGGCTGACGACCGACTTTCAGGTCACAGACAGACATTCGAAAGGAGACCTTTTCATAGACAGAACACAGACCGACGACCGACTTTCAGGTCATAGACAGACATTCGGAAGAAGACCTTTTCATAGACAGAACGCAGACTGACGACATCAATAACCCGGGAGGAAGGACTGGCACAGAACCGGACACAGGCAAATCTCTGTTCTGTTCTAAGACCTTGTGACCTGGGGTGGGTAAGGTCTGACATGTGGGGAAACTGTCCCTAATGATTGCATGGTATTGAGTAGGGGGGTGTCACAGCTAAGGTCATCTACTCCAGAATCTGATGTCGGGGATCATGTGTTAGAGGCTTCATTTAGACCGGGCCTCAATTGACTTTCACGTAAGCCATGTACCTGTTGGATGATAGGTAGTCTGTTGCGTGTTATGGTCGTTGAATGACCCACACACGTTTGTCAGGGAATGCCAAGTCCTCTGCTGCTCAACCTGATTCTCGTGTATCTGATCTATCTCTGATGGGGTAAATGGGACAGTCCAAGGGTTGTTCTGACATGGGACAGTCCAAGGGTTGTTCTAAGATGGGACAGTCTGAGGGTTGTTCCAAGATGGGACAGTCTGAGGGTTGTTCTGAGATAGGACAGTCTGAGGGTTGTTCTGACATGGGACAGCCCAAGGGTTGTTCAGGCATGGGACAGTCTGAGGGTTGTTCCAAGATGGGACAGTCTGAGGGTTGTTCTGAGATAGGACAGTCTGAGGGTTGTTCTGAGATGGGACAGTCCAAGGGTTGTTCAGGCATGGGACAGTCCAAGGGTTGTTCTGACATATATGTTTGTCTGTCTATCTGTCTATCTGTCTGTCTATCTATCTGTCTGTCTGTCTATCTATCTGTCTGTCTATCTATCTGTCTGTCTGTCTGTCTGTTTATCTATCTATCTGTCTGTCTGTCTTTCTATCTGTCCGTCTATCTGTCTGTCTATATGTCTATCTGTCTGTCTGTCTATCTATCTGTCTGTCTATCTATCTGTCTGTCTGTCTGTCTGTCTGTTTATCTATCTATCTGTCTGTCTGTCTGCCTGTCTGTCTATCTGTCTGTCTGTTTATCTATCTATCTGTCTGTCTGCCTGTCTGTCTATCTGTCTGTCTGTCTGTCTGTTTATCTATCTATCTATCTGTCTGTCTGTTTATCTATCTATCTGTCTGTCTGCCTGTCTGTCCGTTTATCTATCTGTCTATCTCTCTGTCTGTCTGTCTGTCTATTTGTCTGTCTGTCTGTCTATTTGTCTGTCTGTCTGTCTATTTGTCTGTCTATATGTTTATCTGTCTGTCTGCCTGTCTGTCTATCTCTCTGTCTACCTGTCTGTCTGTCTGTCTATAAATGCTATCGCAACATCATCACCAACCAAAACAACAACAACAACAACACCAACAACTATTACTATAACAACAACACCAACAACTATTACTATAACAACAACACCAACAACTATTACTATATCAACAACTACAACAATTATTGCTGATTCAACAAAACAAACAAAGTAGTGGCACCAATATCCAGGACGTAAAGGATTAAGCAGCCAGAAGTGACAGCAGAAGGCTGTCTCTAAGGGAGCGAAGACTGGACGAGATTCAGAACAACAAGAGAGACAGAACAGGCTGTGCTCTCCCTGGACCCTAAGGAAGAGATGAAACGTCTACGTAGCTCAGCAACATGATACTAGTGTCTTCTCTATAAAAACCAACATTTGCTGCTAGAGACGGGTCCGAACTCTGGTGCCCCACAGTCTGATCAATGGCACGACCTGGCAACAATCTTTCTACAACAACATCACATCCTCTTAAACAACTTCCGGCTTCTCTCAGCTGATTGCCAGTTCCGGTTTGATATTCATGCGCTCTGTACAAATATACTGTCTACAGTCTAGCGTCGACGCGGAGTGAGGAAGTTCAGACATTCTGGAGTTTTAGACCGGAGACGTCTGGTTAATGATGGTGAAGGACATAGAGATCAACACAGAGATGGCGTGTGACAGAGAAAGAGAGAGTGATGAAGTGTGTGTGTGTACCCTTATGTCAGAGAAAGAAAGAGTGATGGAGTGTGCGTCTACCCTTATGTCAGAGAAAGAGAGATTGATGGAGTGTGCGTCTACCCTTATGTCAGAGAAAGAAAGAGTGATGGAGTGTGCGTCTACCCTTATGTCAGAGAAAGAGAGAGTGATGGAGTGTGCGTCTACCCTTATGTCAGAGAAAGAGAGAGTGATGGAGTGTGCGTCTACCCTTATGTCAGAGAAAGAAAGAGTGATGGAGTGTGCGTCTACCCTTATGTCAGAGAAAGAGAGATTGATGGAGTGTGCGTCTACCCTTATGTCAGAGAAAGAAAGTGTGATGGAGTGTGCGTCTACCCTTATTTCAGAGAAAGAGAGAGTGACGGAGTGTGCGTCTACCCTTATGTCAGAGAAAGAAAGTGTGATGGAGTGTGCGTCTACCCTTATGTCAGAGAAAGAGAGAGTGGAGTGTGCGTGTACCCTTATGTCAGAGAAAGAGAGAGTGATGGAGTGTGCGTCTACCCTTATGTCAGAGAAAGAAAGTGTGATGGAGTGTGCGTCTACCCTTATGTCAGAGAAAGAGAGATTGATGGAGTGTGCGTCTACCCTTATGTCAGAGAAAGAGAGATTGATGGAGTGTGCGTCTACCCTTATGTCAGAGAAAGAGAATAAGACTGAGTGTCTGTGCGAGAGATGGAGATGGGTCGGGTTGTCTTGCCTGAGATCTAGATGTGTTCAGGGATGAAGTGGAGGAGAACGCATTCTGTACATAATATGCCACATGACATGACATCAAACAACATTCAATAAATACGATCAGCCCCGACCACTAGCGTCTTCGTCATCAGCAACATCATGATAGCCATGAACAACAACAGCAACATGCGACGGACTTACCTTTTCGGGATCAGCCATGTCGAGACATGCCCACAGCGCGGCGTCTCATCACGTGCTCTCATTAAGCTTGCACCTGCTCCTCTGCAATGTCCACCTGCAGCCTCCGCCAGAGCATCCGACCAGGTGCCGAGGTTACACGTTCTCCGGCACACTACAGGAGACAAAACAAACAAGTCAGTAGCACGCCCTTTACAGCTCCTCGGTCTTTACAATCGTTAACGTATTTGGCTGTTATTACTTTCTTGACAAGTCTGTAGTAGGGTAGATTGTCATTGCTTTCAGTAGGTGGGGGAGTGAACAAAACTCATGACTGTAAAACTAGACACGAGCGTGATTCGAACTGGGTGCGATGTGATTGTGAAACGGACGCATGACACCCAGGCCACGCAGCCTCCTCACGGAAACACGTGACGTATATTAAATGAATGGAGTCCATTTGTAATTGTTTCATTGGCTAGTTTGTGTCAGGGTTAGGATAAGGTTCAACGTGGTGTGTGTTGTGTATATGTGTGGTGTGTTGTGTATATGTGTGGTGGGTTGTGTATATGTGTGGTGTGTTGTGTATATGTGTGTTGTGTATATGTGTGCTGTGTATATGTGTGTTGTGTATATGTGTGTGTTGTGCGTGTGTTAGTGAGCTGGGACACGGTTCAATGTGGTGTTTTGTGAATGTGTGTGGTGTTTAAATGTGTGGCGTGTGTTGATTATGTATGTGTGTTGTGCATACGTGTTGTGTATGTGTGTGTTGTGTATGTGTGTGTTGTGTATGTGTATGTGTGTTGTGTATGTGTGTGTTGTGTATATGTGTGTTGTATATATGGGTGTTGTGTATGTGTATATGTGTTGTGTATCTGTGTGTTGTGTATATGTGTGTTGTATATATGGGTGTTGTGTATGTGTATGTGTGTTGTGTATGTATGTGTTGTGTATGTGTGTATTGTGAATGTGTGTGTTGTGTATATGTGTGTTGTGTATATATGTGTATGTGTTGTGTGTTGTATATGTGTTGTATAGGTGTTTTATAAATGTGTGTACGCACTATTTTTCACGCAACCAGGCACATATGAGCACCACTACAGGTGGTCAGCCTCTAGAAACCCTTCGCCGAAGCTCTTCAATGAGATTACCAGCCATAAACACAACCATTTAATCGGTATGTGCAGCAGACATTGTAGTGGTGCTGTTATTGGATCTCAGTCCCAGTAAGGACTGCCAGTCCCCAGACGGGGAGGCCACGCGTGTTAGCAGCAAAGACAACGTCCCTCTCGGAGATTGCTGTCCTGGGAGAGAACTCTGCTGAAGTTTCCGTGAGAATGCACCGAGACCACGTGACGGCCTGCCTGCATGGCAGATCGATAGGGCAGGCAGGATTTGTGCTGAGCGGCCCTCTGGTTTCACGTGCGACAACTGACAACCTATCCTCCTCGACTAGTAGTATTTAGACACTGTTTGGACTGCACCTATCAGCCGGATCTCATGTCAGCTTTACTAGCAGTATTCTGGAGCTGCGCATTTCTAAAAGTGCACGCTATCAAAATATGCTATTCTGACCCCGAAGAACAACATAGACTTATTCTTTCTTTGATTTTGGTATCACTGGGCCGAAGGCAGAGAGCCCGAGTGCTGCTGGTTACATAACAACATTTTATATATACTATATGGACGCCTATTTCTAGAGCTTTTGTTCAAACTCAGAAGGCTATTCCACACTCGGTCGGCTCTTGGTTTTATGAATGGGGAATACGATAATCAAATGCCAGGTCTCTCTTTTATTCGCCAAATGACCTGTCCTATATTATAGTCAAGGACCATAGATCTGGAAGGAGAGAAAGATGCAGAATGTGCAGGACAGATAATGCTCAGAAATGGACGCAGAAACACCTTCCAGGTGAGAGAGAGAGATCGGTGATGTGTAAACAGACGTGTCTACAGAAATCATAATAGTGTGTGATGTCAGACTATATCCACCTATCAAGTGACGTCATACCCCGCCCCCACATTCATAATTGATGTCATAAACACATTCTAGATGACGTCATACCACAACCCCCCTTCCACACCCCCCAGGTGACATCAAAGCCTGCCCACCCCCCAGGTGACATCAAAGCCTGCCCACCCCCCAGGTGACATCAAAGCCTGCCCACCCCCCTGGTGACATCAAAGCCTGCCCCCCCCCAGGTGACATCAAAGCCTGCCCCCCCCCAGGTGACGTCAAAACCTGCCCCCCAGGTGACATCAACGCCTGCCCCCCAGGTGACATCAAAGCCTGACACCCCCCCCCCTAAGTGACATCAAAGCCTGCCCCCCGCAGGTGACATCAAAGCCCGACCCCCCCCAGGTGACATCTAAGCCCGACCCCCCCCTCCAGTTGACATCAAAGCTCGACTCCCTCCCCCCCCCCCCCCCAGGTGACATCAAAGCCTGTCCCTCCCCAGTTGACATCAGAGCCTGCCCCCCAGGTGACATTAAAACCTGCCCCCCCCCAGGTGACATCAAAGCCTGACCCCCCCCCCCCTGGTGACATCAAAGCTTGACCCCCTCCCCAAGTGACATCAAAGCCTGCCCCTCACAGGTGACATTAAAGCCCGACCCCACCCCCAAGGTGACATCAAAGCCCGACCTCCCCCCCCCCAGATGACATCAAAGACCGACTCCCCTCCCTCCCCCCAGGTGACATCAAAGCCCGACCCCCCCCCCCAGGTGACATCAAAGCCCGACCCCCCCTCCCAAGGTGACATCAAAGCCCGACTCCCCTCCCCCAGGTGACATCAAAGCTCGACTCCCCCCCCCCAGGTGACATCAATTCCCGACCCCCTCCTCCCCCCCAGGTGATATCAAAGCCCGACTTCCTCCCAGGTGACATCAAAGCCCTCCCTCCAGGGGACATCAAAGCCCGACTACCCCCCAGGTGACATCAAAGCCCGACTCCCCACGCCCTCAGGTGACATCAAAGCCCGACCCCCCCCCCATGTGACATCAGAGCCCGACTCCCTCCCAGGTGACATCAAAGCCCTCCCTCCAGGTGACATCAAAGCCCGACTACCCCCCAGGTGACATCAAAGCCCGACTCCCCACGCCCTCAGGTGACATCAAAGCCCGACCCCCCCATGTGACATCAAAGCCCGACTCCCTCCCAGGTGACATCAAAGTCCGACCCCCCCCCCTCTCAGGTAACATCAAAGCTATCCCCCCATGTGACATCAAAGCGCGACCGACCCCCCACTCTTCAGGTGTCACCAAAGCCCGACGCCCCCACCCCCAGGTGACATCAAAGCCCGCCACCCCCCCCCTCTAGGTGTCATCAAAGCCAGACCCCTCCTCCCCAGATGACATCAAAGCCCGACACCCCCCCCCCCCCCCAGGTGACATCAAAGCCCGACCCACACCCCACACTCCAGGTGACATTAAAGCCCGACACCCCTTCCCCCTCCCCAGGTGACATCAAAGCCCGACCCACACCCCACCCTCCAGATGACATCAAAGCCCGACTCTCCCCCCAGGTGACATCAAAGCCCGACCCACCCCCCACCCTCCAGGTGACATCAAAGCCCGATTCTCCCCCCAGGTGATTTCAAAGCCCGACTCTCCCCTCAGGTGACATCAAAGCCCGACCCAGCCCCCACCCTCCAGATGACATCAAAGTCTGACTCTCCCCCCAGGTGACTTCAAAGCCCGACCTCCCCCCTGGTGACAGCAAAGCCCGACTCCCCCCCCCCCCACCAGGTGACATCATAGCCCGAAACACACCCCACCCTCCGGATGACATCGAAGCCCGACTCTCCCCCCAGGTGACATCAAAGCCCGACCCAGCCCCCACCCTCCAGATGACATCAAAGCCCGACCCAGCACCCACCCTCCAGATGACATCAAAGCCCGACTCTCCCCCCAAGTTGACATCAAAGCCCGACTCTCCCCCCAAGTTGACATCAAAGCCCGACTCTCTCCCCCCCCCCCCCAACCAGGTAACATCAAAGCCCGACTCTCCCCCCAGGTGACATCAAAGCCCGACTCTCACCCCAGGTGACATCAAAGCCCGACTCCCTCCCAGGTGACATCAAAGCCCTCCCTCCAGATGACATCAAAGCCCGACTACACCCCAGGTGACATCAAAGCCCGACTCCCCACGCCCTCAGGTGACATCAAAGGCCGACCCCCCCATGTGACATCAAAGCCCGACTCCCTCCCAGGTGACATAAAAGTCCGACCCCCCCCCCCCACTCAGGTAAATTCAAAGCTATCCCCCCATGTGACATCAAAGCGCGACCCACCCCCCACTCTTCAGGTGTCACCAAAGCCCGACGCCCCCACCCCCAGGTGACATCAAAGCCCGCCACCCCCCACCCTTTTCAGGTGTCATCAAAGCCCGACCCCTCCTCCCCAGATGACATCAAAGCCCGACACCCCCCCCCCCCAGGTGACATCAAAGCCCGACACCCCTTCCCCCTCCCCAGGTGACATCAAAGCCCGACCCACACCCCACCCACCAGATGACATCAAAGCCCGACTCTCCCCCCAGGTGACATAAAAGCCCGACCCACCTCCCACCCTCCAGGTGACATCAAAGCCCGACTCTCCCCCCAGGTGACTTCAAAGCCCGACCTCCCCCCCGGTGACAACAAAGCCCGACTCCCCCCCCCCCCAGGTGACATCAAAGCCTGTCCCTCCCCAGTTGACATCAGAGCCTGCCCCCCAGGTGACATTAAAACCTGCCCCCCCCCCAGGTGACATCAAAGCCTGACCCCCCCCCCCTGGTGACATCAAAGCTTGACCCCCTCCCCAAGTGACATCAAAGCCTGCCCCCCACAGATGACATTAAAGCCCGACCCCACCCCCAAGGTGACATAAAAGCCCGACCTCCCCCCCCAGGTGACATCAAAGACCGACTCCCCTCCCCCCCCCAGGTGACATCAAAGCCCGACCCCCCCCCCCAAGTGACATCAAAGCCCGACTCCCCCTCCCAAGGTGACATCAAAGCCCGAATCCCCTCCCCCAGGTGACATCAAAGCTCGACTCCCCCCCCCCAGGTGACATCAATTCCCGACCCCCTCCTCCCCCCCCAGGTGATATCAAAGCCCGACTCCCTCCCAGGTTACATCAAAGCCCTCCCTCCAGGTGACATCAAAGCCCGACTACCCCCCAGGTGACATCAAAGCCCGACTCCCCACGCCCTCAGGTGACATCAAAGCCCGACCCCCCCCCCCCATGTGACATCAAAGCCCGACTCCCTCCCAGGTGACATCAAAGCCATCCCTCCAGGTGACATCAAAGCCCGACTACCCCCCAGGTGACATCAAAGCCCGACTCCCCACGCCCTCAGGTGACATCAAAGCCCGACCCCCCCCCCCATGTGACATCAAAGCCCGACTCCCTCCCAGGTGACATCAAAGTCCGACCCCCCCCCTCTCAGGTAACATCAAAGCTATCCCCCCATGTGACATCAAAGCGCTACCCACCCCCCACTCTTCAGGTGTCACCAAAGCCCGACGCCCCCACCCCCAGGTGACATCAAAGCCCGACCCCTCCTCCCCAGATGACATCAAAGACCGACACCCCCCCCCCCCCAGGTGACATCAAAGCCCGACCCACACCCCACACTCCAGGTGACATCAAAGCCCGACACCCCTTCCCCCTCCCCAGGTGACATCAAAGCCCGACCCACACCCCACCCTCCAGATGACATCAAAGCCCGACTCTCCCCCCAGGTGACAGCCAAGCCCGACCCACCCCCCACCCTCTAGGTGACATCAAAGCCCGACTCTCCCCCCAGGTGACTTCAAAGCCCGACCTTCCCCCCTGGTGACAGCAAAGCCCGACTCCCCCCCCCCCCCACCAGGTGACATCAAAGCCCGACCCACACCCCACCCTCCGGATGACATCAAAGCCCGACTCTCCCCCCAGGTAACATCAAAGCCCGACTCTCCCCCCAAGTTGACATCAAAGCCCGACTCTCCCCCCAAGTTGACATCAAAGCCCGACTCTCCCCCCAAGTTGACATCAAAGCCCGACTCTCCCCCCCCCCCCACCAGGTAAAACCAAAGCCCGACTCCCCCCCCCCCCCAAGTTGACATCAAAGCCCGACTCTCCCCCAAAGTTGACATCAAAGCCCGACTCTCTCCCCCCCCCCCACCAGGTAACATCAAAGCCCGACTCTCCCCCCAAGTTGACATCAAAGCCCGACTCTCCCCCCAAGTTGACATCAAAGCCCGACTCACCCCCCCTCCCACCAGGTAACATCAAAGCCCGACTTTCCCCCCAAGTTGACATCAAAGCCCGACTCTCCCCCCAAGTTCACATCAAAGCCCGACTCTCCCCCCCCCCCCAACCAGGTAACATCAAAGCCCGACTCTCCCCCCAGGTGACATCAAAGCCCGACTCTCCCCCCAGGTGACATCAAAGCCCTCCCTCCAGGTGACATCAAAGCCCGACTACCCCCCCAGGTGACATCAAAGCCCGACTCCCCACGCCCTCAGGTGACATCAAAGCCCGACTCCCCACGCCCTCAGGTGACATCAAAGCCCGATCCCCCCCCCCATGTGACATCAAAGCCCGACTCCCTCCCAGGTGACATCAAAGTCCGCCCCCCCCCCTCTCAGGTAACATCAAAGCTATCCCCCCATGGGACATCAAAGCGCGACCCACCCCCCACTCTTCAGGTGTCACCAAAGCCCGACTTCCCCACCCCCAGGTGACATCAAAGCCCTCCACCCCCCCCCACCCTCTATGTGTCATCAAAGCCCGACCCCTCCTCCCCAGATGACATCAAAGCCCGACACCCCCCCCCCCAGGTGACATCAAAGCCCGACCCACACCCCACACTCCAGGTGACATCAAAGCCCGACACCCCTTCCCCCTCCCCAGGTGACATCAAAGCCCGACCCACACCTAACCCTCCAGATGACATCAAAGCCCGACTCTCCCCCCAGGTGACATCAAAGCCCGACCCACCCCCTTCCCCTCCAGGTGACATCAAGGCCCGACTCTCCCCCCAGGTGACTTCAAAGCCCGACCTCCCCCCAGGTAAGAGCAAAGCCCGACTCCCCCCCCCCCCTCCACCAGGTGACATCAAAGCCCGACCCACACCCCACCCTCCGGATGACATCAAAGCCAGACTCCCCCCCCCAGGTGACATCAAAGCCCGATCCAGCCCCTACCCTCCAGATGACATCAAAGCCCGATTCACCCCCCAGGTGACATCAAATCCCGACCTCCCCCCCCCCCAGGTCACATCAGAGACCGATTCCCCCCCCCCCAAGGTGACATCAAAGCCCGACCCACCCCCCCAGGTGACATCAAAGCCCGACCTCCTCCCCCCCAAATGACATCAAAGACCGACTCCCCTCCCCCCCCAGGTGACATCAAAGCCCGACCCCCCCCCCCCAGGTGACATCAAAGCCCGACTCCCCCTCCCAAGGTGACATCAAAGCCCGATTCCCCTCCCCCAGGTGACATCAAAGCTCGACTCCCCCCCCCCCCAAGTTGACATCAATTCCCGACCCCCTCCTCCCCCCCAGGTGATATCAAAGCCCGACTCCCTCCCAGGTGACATCAAAGCCCTCCCTCCAGGTGACATCAAAGCCCGACTACCCCCCAGGTGACATCAAAGCCCGACTCTCCACGCCCTCAGGTGACATCAAAGTCCAACCCCCCCCCCATGTGTCATCAAAGCCCGACTCCCTCCCAGATGACATCAAAGCCATCCCTCCAGGTGACATCAAAGCCCGACTACCCCCCAGGTGACATCAAAGCCCGACTCCCCACGCCCTCAGGTGACATCAAAGCCCGACCCCCGCATGTGACATCAAAGCCCGACTCCCTCCCAGGTAACATTAAAGCCCGACTCTCCCCCCAAGTTGACATCAAAGCCCGACTCTCCCCCCAAGTTGACATCAAAGCCCGACTCTCCCCCCCCCCCCACCAGGTAAAACCAAAGCCCGACTCCCCCCCCCCAAGTTGACATCAAAGCCCGACTCTCCCCCCAAGTTGACATCAAAGCCCGACTCTCCCCCCCCCACCAGGTAACTTCAAAGCCCGACTCTCCCCCCAAGTTGACATCAAAGCCCGACTCTCCCCCCAAGTTGACATCAAAGCCCGACTCACCCCCCCTCCCACCAGGTAACATCAAAGCCCGACTCTCCCCCCAAGTTGACATCAAAGCCCGACTCTCCCCCCAAGTTGACATCAAAACCCGACTCTCCCCCCCCCCCAACCAGGTAACATCAAAGCCCGACTCTCCCCCCAGGTGACATCAAAGCCCGACTCTCCCCCCAGGTGACATCAAAGCCCTCCCTCCAGGTGACATCAAAGCCCGACTACCCCCCCAGGTGACATCAAAGCCCTCCCTCCAGGTGACATCAAAGCCCGACCCCCCCCCATGTGACATCAAAGCCCGACTCCCTCCCAGGTGACATCAAAGTCCGCCCCTCCCTCTCAGGTAACATCAAAGCTATCCCCCCATGTGACATCAAAGCGCGACCCACCCCCCACTCTTCAGGTGTCACCAAAGCCCGACTTCCCCACCCCCAGGTGACATCAAAGCCCTCCACCCCCCCACCCTCCAGGTGTCATCAAAGCCCGACCCCTCCTCCCCAGATGACATCAAAGCAGGACACCCCCCCCCCCAGGTGACATCAAAGCCCGACCCACACCCCACACTCCAGGTGACATCAAAGCCCGACACCCCTTCCCCATCCCCAGGTGACATCAAAGCCCGACCCACACCTAACCCTCCAGATGACATCAAAGCCCGACTCTCCCCCCAGGTGACATCAAAGCCCGACCCACCCCCTTCCCCTCCAGGTTACATCAAGGCCCGACTCTCCCCCCAGGTGACTTCAAAGCCCGACCTCCCCCCAGGTAAGAGCAAAGCCCGACTCCCCCCCCCCCCACCAGGTGACATCAAAGCCCGACCCACACCCCACCCTCCGGATGACATCAAAGCCCGACTCCCCCCCCCCCCAGGTGACATCAAAGCCCGATCCAGCCCCTACCCTCCAGATGACATCAAAGCCCGACTCACCCCCCAGGTGACATCAAAGCCCGACCTCCCCCCCCCAGGTCACATCAGAGACCGACTCCCCCCCCCCCCCCAAGGTGACATCAAAGCCCGACCCACCCCCCCAGGTGACATAGAAGCCCGACCTCCTCCCCCCCCAAGTGACATCAAAGACCGACTCCCCTCCCCCCCCCAGGTGACATCAAAGCCTGACCCCCCCCTCCCCAGGTGACATCAAAGCCCGACTCCCCCTCCCAAGGTGACATCAAAGCCCGATTCCCCTCCCCCAGGTGACATCAAAGCTCGACTCCCCCCCCCCAAAGTTGACATCAATTCCCGACCCCCTCCTCCCCCCCAGGTGATATCAAAGCCCGACTCCCTCCCAGGTGACATCAAAGCCCTCCCTCCAGGTGACATCAAAGCCCGACTACCCCCCAGGTGACATCAAAGCCCGACTCTCCACGCTCTCAGGTGACATCAAAGTCCAACCCCCCCCCCCCATGTGACATCAAAGCCCGACTCCCTCCCAGGTGACATCAAAGCCATCCCTCCAGGTGACATCAAAGCTCGACTACCCCCCAGGTGACATCAAAGCCCGACTCCCCACGCCCTCAGGTGACATCAAAGCCCGACCCCCCCCATGTGACATAAAAGCCCGACTCCCTCCCAGGTGACATCAAAGTCCGACCCCCCCCCCCTCTCAGGTAACATCAAAGCTATCCCCCCATGTGACATCAAAGCGCGACCCACCCCCCACTCTTCAGGTGTCACCAAAGCCTGACGCCCCCACCCCCAGGTGACATCAAAGCCCGCCACCCCCCCCCCCTCCAGGTGTCATCAAAGCCCGACCCCTCCTCCCCAGATGACATCAAAGCCCGACTCTCCCCCCAGGTGACATCAAAGCCCGACCCACCCCCCCCCTCTAGGTGACATCAAAGCCCGACTCTCCCCCCTGGTGACAGCAAAGCCCGACTCCCCCCCCCACCCACCAGGTGACATAGAAGCCCGACCCACACCCCACCCTCCGGATGACATCAAAGCCCGACTCTCCCCCCAGGTGACATCAAAGCCTGACCCAGCCCCCACCCTCCAGATCACATCAAAGCCCGACCCAGCCCCCACCCTCCAGATGACATCAGAGCCCGACTCTACCCCCAGGTGACATCAAAGCCCGACTCTCCCCCGAAGTTGACATCAAAGCCCCACTTCCCCCCCCCCCCCACAGGTAACATCAAAGCCCGACTCTCCCCCCAAGTTGACATCAAAGCCCGACTCTCCCCCCAAGTTGACATCAAAGCCCGACTCTCCCCCCCCCCAACCAGGTAACATCAAAGCCCGACTCTCCCCCCAGGTGACATCAAAGCCCGACTCTCCCCCCAGGTGACATCAAAGCCCTCCCTCCAGGTGACATCAAAGCCCGACTACCCCCCCAGGTGACATCAAAGCCCGACTCCCCACGCCCTCAGGTGACATCAAAGCCCGACTCCCCACGCCCTCAGGTGACATCAAAGCCCGATCCCCCCCCCCCATGTGACATCAAAGCCCGACTCCCTCCCAGGTGACATCAAAGTCCGCCCCCCCCTCTCAGGTAACATCAAAGCTATCCCCCCATGGGACATCAAAGCGCGACCCACCCCCCACTCTTCAGGTGTCACCAAAGCCCGACTTCCCCACCCCCAGGTGACATCAAAGCCCTCCACCCCCCCCCCACCCTCTATGTGTCATCAAAGCCCGACCCCTCCTCCCCAGATGACATCAAAGCCCGACACCCCCCCCCCAGGTGACATCAAAGCCCGACCCACACCCCACACTCCAGGTGACATCAAAGCCCGACACCCCTTCCCCCTCCCCAGGTGACATCAAAGCCCGACCCACACCTAACCCTCCAGATGACATCAAAGCCCGACTCTCCCCCCAGGTGACATCAAAGCCCGACCCACCCCCTTCCCCTCCAGGTGACATCAAGGCCCGACTCTCCCCCCAGGTGACTTCAAAGCCCGACCTCCCCCCAGGTAAGAGCAAAGCCCGACTCCCCCCCCCTCCACCAGGTGACATCAAAGCCCGACCCACACCCCACCCTCCGGATGACATCAAAGCCAGACTCCCCCCCCCAGGTGACATCAAAGCCCGATCCAGCCCCTACCCTCCAGATGACATCAAAGCCCGATTCACCCCCCAGGTGACATCAAAGCCCGACCTCCCCCCCCCCCAGGTCACATCAGAGACCGATTCCCCCCCCCCAAGGTGACATCAAAGCCCGACCCACCCCCCCAGGTGACATCAAAGCCCGACCTCCTCCCCCCCAAATGACATCAAAGACCGACTCCCCTCCCCCCCCCAGGTGACATCAAAGCCCGACCCCCCCCCCCCCAGGTGACATCAAAGCCCGACTCCCCCTCCCAAGGTGACATCAAAGCCCGATTCCCCTCCCCCAGGTGACATCAAAGCTCGACTCCCCCCCCCCCCAAGTTGACATCAATTCCCGACCCCCTCCTCCCCCCCAGGTGATATCAAAGCCCGACTCCCTCCCAGGTGACATCAAAGCCCTCCCTCCAGGTGACATCAAAGCCCGACTACCCCCCAGGTGACATCAAAGCCCGACTCTCCACGCCCTCAGGTGACATCAAAGTCCAACCCCCCCCATGTGTCATCAAAGCCCGACTCCCTCCCAGATGACATCAAAGCCATCCCTCCAGGTGACATCAAAGCCCGACTACCCCCCAGGTGACATCAAAGCCCGACTCCCCACGCCCTCAGGTGACATCAAAGCCCGACCCCCGCATGTGACATCAAAGCCCGACTCCCTCCCAGGTAACATTAAAGCCCGACTCTCCCCCCAAGTTGACATCAAAGCCCGACTCTCCCCCCAAGTTGACATCAAAGCCCGACTCTCCCCCCAAGTTGACATCAAAGCCCGACTCTCCCCCCCCCCCCCACCAGGTAAAACCAAAGCCCGACTCCCCCCCCAAGTTGACATCAAAGCCCGACTCTCCCCCCAAGTTGACATCAAAGCCCGACTCTCCCCCCCCCCCACCAGGTAACTTCAAAGCCCGACTCTCCCCCCAAGTTGACATCAAAGCCCGACTCTCCCCCCAAGTTGACATCAAAGCCCGACTCACCCCCCCTCCCACCAGGTAACATCAAAGCCCGACTCTCCCCCCAAGTTGACATCAAAGCCCGACTCTCCCCCCAAGTTGACATCAAAACCCGACTCTCCCCCCCCCCCCCAACCAGGTAACATCAAAGCCCGACTCTCCCCCCAGGTGACATCAAAGCCCGACTCTCCCCCCAGGTGACATCAAAGCCCTCCCTCCAGGTGACATCAAAGCCCGACTACCCCCCCAGGTGACATCAAAGCCCTCCCTCCAGGTGACATCAAAGCCCGACCCCCCCCCATGTGACATCAAAGCCCGACTCCCTCCCAGGTGACATCAAAGTCCGCCCCTCCCTCTCAGGTAACATCAAAGCTATCCCCCCATGTGACATCAAAGCGCGACCCACCCCCCACTCTTCAGGTGTCACCAAAGCCCGACTTCCCCACCCCCAGGTGACATCAAAGCCCTCCACCCCCCCACCCTCCAGGTGTCATCAAAGCCCGACCCCTCCTCCCCAGATGACATCAAAGCAGGACACCCCCCCCCCAGGTGACATCAAAGCCCGACCCACACCCCACACTCCAGGTGACATCAAAGCCCGACACCCCTTCCCCATCCCCAGGTGACATCAAAGCCCGACCCACACCTAACCCTCCAGATGACATCAAAGCCCGACTCTCCCCCCAGGTGACATCAAAGCCCGACCCACCCCCTTCCCCTCCAGGTTACATCAAGGCCCGACTCTCCCCCCAGGTGACTTCAAAGCCCGACCTCCCCCCAGGTAAGAGCAAAGCCCGACTCCCCCCCCCCACCAGGTGACATCAAAGCCCGACCCACACCCCACCCTCCGGATGACATCAAAGCCCGACTCCCCCCCCCAGGTGACATCAAAGCCCGATCCAGCCCCTACCCTCCAGATGACATCAAAGCCCGACTCACCCCCCAGGTGACATCAAAGCCCGACCTCCCCCCCCCAGGTCACATCAGAGACCGACTCCCCCCCCCCCCAAGGTGACATCAAAGCCCGACCCACCCCCCCAGGTGACATCAAAGCCCGACCTCCTCCCCCCCCAAGTGACATCAAAGACCGACTCCCCTCCCCCCCCCAGGTGACATCAAAGCCTGACCCCCCCCTCCCCAGGTGACATCAAAGCCCGACTCCCCCTCCCAAGGTGACATCAAAGCCCGATTCCCCTCCCCCAGGTGACATCAAAGCTCGACTCCCCCCCCCCCCAAAGTTGACATCAATTCCCGACCCCCTCCTCCCCCCCAGGTGATATCAAAGCCCGACTCCCTCCCAGGTGACATCAAAGCCCTCCCTCCAGGTGACATCAAAGCCCGAGTACCCCCCAGGTGACATCAAAGCCCGACTCTCCACGCTCTCAGGTGACATCAAAGTCCAACCCCCCCCATGTGACATCAAAGCCCGACTCCCTCCCAGGTGACATCAAAGCCATCCCTCCAGGTGACATCAAAGCTCGACTACCCCCCAGGTGACATCAAAGCCCGACTCCCCACGCCCTCAGGTGACATCAAAGCCCGACCCCCCCCATGTGACATAAAAGCCCGACTCCCTCCCAGGTGACATCAAAGTCCGACCCCCCCCCCCCCTCTCAGGTAACATCAAAGCTATCCCCCCATGTGACATCAAAGCGCGACCCACCCCCCACTCTTCAGGTGTCACCAAAGCCTGACGCCCCCACCCCAAGGTGACATCAAAGCCCGCCACCCCCCCCCCCTCCAGGTGTCATCAAAGCCCGACCCCTCCTCCCCAGATGACATCAAAGCCCGACTCTCCCCCCAGGTGACATCAAAGCCCGACCCACCCCCCACCCTCTAGGTGACATCAAAGCCCGACTCTCCCCCCTGGTGACAGCAAAGCCCGACTCCCCCCCCCACCCACCAGGTGACATCAAAGCCCGACCCACACCCCACCCTCCGGATGACATCAAAGCCCGACTCTCCCCCCAGGTGACATCAAAGCCTGACCCAGCCCCCACCCTCCAGATCACATCAAAGCCCGACCCAGCCCCCACCCTCCAGATGACATCAGAGCCCGACTCTACCCCCAGGTGACATCAAAGCCCGACTCTCCCCCGAAGTTGACATCAAAGCCCCACTTCCCCCCCCCCCCACAGGTAACATCAAAGCCCGACTCTCCCCCCAAGTTGACATCAAAGCCCGACTCTCCCCCCAAGTTGACATCAAAGCCCGACTCTCCTCCCACCCCCCACCAGGTAACATCAAAGCCCGACTCTCCCCCCAAGTTGACATCAAAGCCCGACTCTCCCCCCAAGTTGACATCAAAGCCCGACTCTCCCCCCCCCCCCCAACCAGGTAACATCAAAGTCCGACTCTCCAACCAGGTGTCATCAAAGCCCGACCCCTCCTCCCCAGATTACATCAAAGCCCGACACCCCCCCTCCCAGGTGACATCAAAGCCCGACCCACACCCCACACTCCTGGTGACATCAAAGCCCGACACCCCTTCCCCCTCCCCAGGTGACATCAAAGCCCGACCCACACCCCACCCTCCAGATGACATCAAAGCCCGACTCTCCCCCCCAGGTGACATCAAAGCCCGACCCACCCCCTTCCCCTCCAGGTGACATCAAAGCCCGACTCTCCCCCCAGGTGACTTCAAAGCCCGACCTCCCCCCAGGTAAGAGCAAAGCCCGACTCCCCCCCCCCACCAGGTGACATCAAAGCCCGACCACACCCCACCCTCCGGATGACATGAAAGCCAGACTCCCCCCCCCAGGTGACATCAAAGCCCGATCCAGCCCCCACCCTCCAGATGACATCAAAGCCCGACTCACCCCCCAGGTGACATCAAAGCCCGACCTCCCCCCCCAGGTGACATCAAAGACCGACTCCCCCCCCCAGGTGACATCAAAGCCTGACCCCCCCCCCAGGTGACATCAAAGCCCGACTCCTCCTCCCCAGGTGACATCAAAGCCCGACTCCCTCCCCCAGGTGACATCAATTCCCGACCCCCTCCCCCCCCCAGGTAACATCAAAGCCCGAATCCCTCCCAGGTGACATCAAAGCCCTCCCTCCAGGTGAAATCAAAGCCCAACTACCCCCCAGGTGACATCAAAGCCGGACTCCCTCCCAGGTGACATCAAAGTCCGACCCCCCCCCCCCCTCTCAGGTAACATCAAAGCTATCCCCCAAGGTGACATCAAAGCGCGACCCACCCTTCCACTCTTCAGGTGTCACCAAAGCCCGACGCCCCCACCCCCAGCTGACATCAAAGCCCGCCACCCCCCCCCCCCATTTTAGGTGTCATCAAAGCCCGACCCCTCCTCCCCAGATGACATCAAAGCCCGACACCCCCCCCCCCCAGGTGACATCAGAGCCCGACACCCCTTCCCCCTCCCCAGGTGACATCAAAGCCCGACCCACACCCCACCCTCCAGATGACATCAAAGCCCGACTCTCCCCCCAGGTGACATCAAAGCCCGACCCACCCCCCACCCTCCAGGTGACATCAAAGCCCGATTCTCCCCCCAGGTGATTTCAAAGCCCGACTCTCCCCTCAGGTGACATCAAAGCCCGACCCAGCCCCCACCCTCCAGATGACATCAAAGTCCGACTCTCCCCCCAAGTTGACATCAAAGCCCGACTTTCCTCTCCCCCCCCCCCCCACCAGGTAACATCAAAGCCCGAATCTTCCCCCAAGTTGACATCAAAGCCCGACTCTCCCCCCAAGTTGACATCAAAGCCCGACTCTCCCCCCCCCCCACCAGGTAACATCAAAGCCCGACTCTCCCCCCAAGTTGACATCAAAGCCCGACTCTCCCCCCAAGTTGACATCAAAGCCCGACTCTCCCCCCCCCCCACCCCCTACCAGGTAACATCAAAGCCCGACTCTCCCCCCAGGTGACATCAAAGCCTGACCCAGCCCCCACCCTCCAGATCACATCAAAGCCCGACCCAGCCCCCACCCTCCAGATGACATCAAAGCCCGACTCTCCCTCCAGGTGACATCAAAGCCCGACTCTCCCCCGAAGTTGACATCAAAGCCCCACTACCCCCCCCCCCCACCAGGTAACATCAAAGCCCGACTCTCCCCCCAAGTTGACATCAAAGCCCGACTCTCCCCCCAAGTTGACATCAAAGCCCGACTCTCCTCCCACCCCCCACCAGGTAACATCAAAGCCCGACTCTCCCCCACCACGTTGACATCAAAGCCCGACTCTCCCCCCAAGTTGACATCAAAGCCCGACTCTCCCCCCCCCCCAACCAGGTAACATCAAAGTCCGACTCTCCAACCAGGTGTCATCAAAGCCCGACCCCTCCTCCCCAGATGACATCAAAGCCCGACACCCCCCCCTCCCAGGTGACATCAAAGCCCGACCCACACCCCACACTCCTGGTGACATCAAAGCCCGACACCCCTTCCCCCTCCCCAGGTGACATCAAAGCCCGACCCACACCCCACCCTCCAGATGACATCAAAGCCCGACTCTCCCCCCAGGTGACATCAAAGCCCGACCCACCCCCTTCCCCTCCAGGTGACATCAAAGCCCGACTCTCCCCCCAGGTGACTTCAAAGCCCGACCTCCCCCCAGGTAAGAGCAAAGCCCGATTCCCCCCCCCCCACCAGGTGACATCAAAGCCCGACCCACACCCCACCCTCCGGATGACATCAAAGCCAGACTCCCCCCCCCCCCCAGGTGACATCAAAGCCCGATCCAGCCCCCACCCTCCAGATGACATCAAAGCCCGACTCACCCCCCAGGTGACATCAAAGCCCGACCTCCTCCCCCAGGTGACATCAAAGACCGACTCCCCCCCCCCAGGTGACATCAAAGCCTGACCCCCCCCCCAGGTGACATCAAAGCCCGACTCCCCCTCCCCAGGTGACATCAAAGCCCGACTCCCCTCCCCCAGGTGACATCAATTCCCGACCCCCTCCCCCCCCCCCAGGTAACATCAAAGCCCGAATCCCTCCCAGGTGACATCAAAGCCCTCCCTCCAGGTGACATCAAAGCCCAACTACCCCCCAGGTGACATCAAAGCCGGACTCCCTCCCAGGTGACATCAAAGTCCGACCCCCCTTCCCCTATCAGGTAACATCAAAGCTATCCCCCAAGGTGACATCAAAGCGCGACCCACCCTTCCACTCTTCAGGTGTCACCAAAGCCCGACGCCCCCACCCCCAGCTGACATCAAAGCCCGCCACCCCCCCCCCATTTCAGGTGTCATCAAAGCCCGACCCCTCCTCCCAGATGACATCAAAGACCGACACCCCCCCCCCCCAGGTGACATCAGAGCCCGACACCCCTTCCCCCTCCCCAGGTGACATCAAAGCCCGACCCACACCCCACCCTCCAGATGACATCAAAGCCCGACTCTCCCCTCAGGTGACATCAAAGCCCGACCCACCCCCCACCCTCCAGGTGACATCAAAGCCCGATTCTCCCCCCAGGTGATTTCAAAGCCCGACCTCCCTCCAGGTGACAACAAAGCCCGACTCCCCCCCCCCCCCCACCAGGTGACATCAAAGCCCGACCCACACCCCACTATCCGGATGACATCAAAGCCCGACTCTCCCCCCAGGTGACATCAAAGCCCGACCCAGCCCCCACCCTCCAGATGACATCAAAGTCCGACTCTCCCCCCAAGTTGACATCAAAGCCCGACTTTCCTCTCCCCCCCCCCCACCAGGTAACATCAAAGCCCGAATCTTCCCCCAAGTTGACATCAAAGCCCGACTCTCCCCCCAAGTTGACATCAAAGCCCGACTCTCCCCCCCCCCCCCACCAGGTAACATCAAAGCCCGACTCTCCCCCCAAGTTGACATCAAAGACCGACTCTCCCCCCAAGTTGACATCAAAGCCCGACTCTCCCCCCCCCGACCCCCTACCAGGTAACATCAAAGCCCGACTCTCCCCCAGGTGACATCAAAGCATGACTCTCCCCCCAGGTGACATAAAAGCCCGACTCTCCCCCCAGGTGACATCAAAGCCCTCCCTCCAGGTGACATCAAAGCCCGACTACCCCCCAGGTGACATCAAAGCCCGACTCCCCACGGCCTCAGGTAACATCAAAGCTCGACCCCCCCCCCCCCCCATGTGACATAAAAGCCCGACTCCCTCCCAGGTTACATCAAAGTCCGACCTCCCCCCCCCCTCTCAGGTAACATCAAAGCTATCCCCCCATGTGACATCAAAGCGCGACCCAACCCCACTCTTCAGGTGTCACCAAAGCCCGACGTCCCCACCCCCAGGTGACATCAAAGCCCTCCACCCCCCCACCCTCCAGGTGTCATCAAAGCCCGACCCCTCCTCCCCAGATGACATCAAAGCCCGACACCCCCCCCCCCCAGGTGACATCAAAGCCCGACCCACACCCCACACTCCTGGTGACATCAAAGCCCGACATCCCTTCCCCCTCCCCAGGTGACATCAAAGCCCGACCCACACCCCACCCTCCAGATGACATCAAAGCCCGACTCTCCCCCCAGGTGACATCACAGCCTGACCCACCCCCTTCCCCTCCAGGTGAAATCAAAGCCTGACTCTCCCCCCAGGTGACTTCAAAGCCCGACCTCCCCCAGGTAAGAGCAAAACCCGACCCCCTTCCACCAGGTGACATCAAAGCCCGACCCACACCCCACCCTCCGGATGACATCAGAGCCAGACTCTCCCCCCAGGTGACATCAAAGCCCGACCCAGCCCCCACCCTCCAGATGACATCAAAGCCCGACTGTCCCCCCAGGTGACATCAAAGCCCGACTCTCCCCCCAAGTTGACATCAAAGCCCGACTCTCCCCCCCCCACCAGGTAACATCAAAGCCCGACTCTCCCCCCAAGTTGACATCAAAGCCCGACCCCCCCATGTGACATAAAAGCCCGACTCCCTCCCAGGTGACATCAAAGTCCGACCCCCCCCCCCTCTCAGGTAAAATCAAAGCTTTCCCCCCATGTGACATCAAAGCGCGACCCAACCCCACTCTTCAGGTGTCACCAAAGCCCGACGTCCCCACCCCCAGGTGACATCAAAGCCCTCCACCCCCCCCCCCCATTTCAGGTGTCATCAAAGCCCGACCCCTCCTCCCCAGATGACATCAAACCCCGACACCACCCCCCAGGTGACATCAAAGCCCGACACCCCTTCCCCCTCCCCAGGTGACATCAAAGCCCGACCCACACCCCACCCTCCAGATGACATCAAAGCCCGACTCTCCCCGCAGGTGACATCAAAGCCCGACCCACCCCCCACCCTCCAGGTGACATCAAAGCCCGATTCTCCCCCCAGGTGATTTCAAAGCCCGACCTCCCTCCAGGTGACAACAAAGCCCGACTCCCCCCCCCCCCACCAGGTGACATCAAAGCCCGACCCACACCCCACCCTCCGGATGACATCAAAGCCCGACTCTCCCCCCAGGTGACATCAAAGCCCGACCAGCCCCCACCCTCCAGATGTCATCAAAGTCCGACTCTCCCCCCAGGTGACATCAAAGCCCGACTCTCCCCCCAAGTTGACATCAAAGCCCGACTTTCCTCTCCCCCCCCCCCCCACCAGGTAACATCAAAGCCCGACTCTCCCCCCAATTTGACATCAAAGCCCGACTCTCCCCCCCCCCCCCACCAGGTAACATCAAAGCCCGACTCTCCCCCCAAGTTGACATCAAAGCCCGACTCTCCCCCAAGTTGACATCAAAGCCCGACTCTCCCCCCACCCCCCACCAGGTAACATCAAAGCCCGACTCTCCCCCAAAGTTGACATCAAAGCCCGACTCTCCCCCCAAGTTGACATCAAAGCCCGACTCTCCCCCCACCCCCTACCAGGTAACATCAAAGCCCGACTCTCCCCCCAGTTGACATCAAAGCATGACCTCTCCCCCCAGGTGACATCAAAGCCCGACTCTCCCCCCAGGTGACATCAAAGCCCTCCCTCCAGGTGACATCAAAGCCCGACTACCCCCCAGGTGATATCAAAGCCCGACTCCCCACGGCCTCAGGTGACATCAAAGCCCGACCCCCCCCATGTGACATCAAGCCCGACTCTCCCCCCAAGTTGACATCAAAGCCCGACTCTCCCCTCCCCCCCACCAGGTAACATCAAAGCCCGACTCTCCCCCCAGGTGACATCAAAGCCCGACTCTCCCCCCAGGTGACATCAAAGCCCTCCCTCCAGGTGACATCAAAGCCCGACTACCCCCCAGGTGACATCAAAGCCCGACTCCCCACGGCCTCAGGTAACATCAAAGCTCGACCCCCCCCCCCCCTAATGTGACATAAAAGCCCGACTCCCTCCCAGGTGACATCAAAGTCCGACCTCCCCTCCCCCTCTCAGGTAAAATCAAAGCTTTCCCCCCATGTGACATCAAAGCGCGACCCAACCCCACTCTTCAGGTGTCACCAAAGCCCGACGTCCCCACCCCCAGGTGACATCAAAGCCCTCCACCCCCCCCCATTTCAGGTGTCATCAAAGCCCGACCCCTCCTCCCCCCAGATGACATCAAACCCCGACACCACCCCCCAGGTGACATCAAAGCCCGACACCCCTTCCCCCTCCCCAGGTGACATCAAAGCCCGACCCACACCCCACCCTCCAGATGACATCAAAGCCCGACTCTCCCCTCAGGTGACATCAAAGCCCGACCCACCCCCCACCCTCCAGGTGACATCAAAGCCCGATTCTCCCCCCAGGTGATTTCAAAGCCCGACCTCCCTCCAGGTGACAACAAAGCCCGACTCCCCCCCCCCCCACCAGGTGACATCAAAGCCCGACCCACACCCCACTATCCGGATGACATCAAAGCCCGACTCTCCCCCCAGGTGACATCAAAGCCCGACCCAGCCCCCACCCTCCAGATGACATCAAAGTCCGACTCTCCCCCCAAGTTGACATCAAAGCCCGACTTTCCTCTCCCCCCCCCCCCCCCACCAGGTAACATCAAAGCCCGAATCTTCCCCCAAGTTGACATCAAAGCCCGACTCTCCCCCCAAGTTGACATCAAAGCCCGACTCTCCCCCCCCCCCCCACCAGGTAACATCAAAGCCCGACTCTCCCCCCAAGTTGACATCAAAGACCGACTCTCCCCCCAAGTTGACATCAAAGCCCGACTCTCCCCCCCCCCACCCCCTACCAGGTAACATCAAAGCCCGACTCTCCCCCCAGGTGAAATCAAAGCATGACTCTCCCCCCAGGTGACATAAAAGCCCGACTCTCCCCCCAGGTGACATCAAAGCCCTCCCTCCAGGTGACATCAAAGCCCGACTACCCCCCAGGTGACATCAAAGCCCGACTCCCCACGGCCTCAGGTAACATCAAAGCTCGACCCCCCCCCCCCCCATGTGACATAAAAGCCCGACTCCCTCCCAGGTTACATCAAAGTCCGACCTCCCCCCCCCCCCCTCTCAGGTAACATCAAAGCTATCCCCCCATGTGACATCAAAGCGCGACCCAACCCCACTCTTCAGGTGTCACCAAAGCCCGACGTCCCCACCCCCAGGTGACATCAAAGCCCTCCACCCCCCCCACCCTCCAGGTGTCATCAAAGCCCGACCCCTCCTCCCCAGATGACATCAAAGCCCGACACCCCCCCCCCCCCCAGGTGACATCAAAGCCCGACCCACACCCCACACTCCTGGTGACATCAAAGCCCGACATCCCTTCCCCCTCCCAGGTGACATCAAAGCCCGACCCACACCCCACCCTCCAGATGACATCAAAGCCCGACTCTCCCCCCAGGTGACATCACAGCCTGACCCACCCCCTTCCCCTCCAGGTGAAATCAAAGCCTGACTCTCCCCCCAGGTGACTTCAAAGCCCGACCTCCCCCCAGGTAAGAGCAAAACCCGACCCCCTTCCACCAGGTGACATCAAAGCCCGACCCACACCCCACCCTCCGGATGACATCAGAGCCAGACTCTCCCCCCAGGTGACATCAAAGCCCGACCCAGCCCCACCCTCCAGATGACATCAAAGCCCGACTGTCCCCCCAGGTGACATCAAAGCCCGACTCTCCCCCCAAGTTGACATCAAAGCCCGACTCTCCCCCCCCCCACCAGGTAACATCAAAGCCCGACTCTCCCCCCAAGTTGACATCAAAGCCCGACCCCCCCATGTGACATAAAAGCCCGACTCCCTCCCAGGTGACATCAAAGTCCGACCCCCCCCCCCCTCTCAGGTAAAATCAAAGCTTTCCCCCCATGTGACATCAAAGCGCGACCCAACCCCACTCTTCAGGTGTCACCAAAGCCCGACGTCCCCACCCCCAGGTGACATCAAAGCCCTCCACCCCCCCCCCATTTCAGGTGTCATCAAAGCCCGACCCCTCCTCCCCAGATGACATCAAACCCCGACACCACCCCCCAGGTGACATCAAAGCCCGACACCCCTTCCCCCTCCCCAGGTGACATCAAAGCCCGACCCACACCCCACCCTCCAGATGACATCAAAGCCCGACTCTCCCCGCAGGTGACATCAAAGCCCGACCCACCCCCCACCCTCCAGGTGACATCAAAGCCCGATTCTCCCCCCAGGTGATTTCAAAGCCCGACCTCCCTCCAGGTGACAACAAAGCCCGACTCCCCCCCCCCCCCACCAGGTGACATCAAAGCCCGACCCACACCCCACCCTCCGGATGACATCAAAGCCCGACTCTCCCCCCAGGTGACATCAAAGCCCGACCCAGCCCCCACCCTCCAGATGTCATCAAAGTCCGACTCTCCCCCCAGGTGACATCAAAGCCCGACTCTCCCCCCAAGTTGACATCAAAGCCCGACTTTCCTCTCCCCCCCCCCCCACCAGGTAACATCAAAGCCCGACTCTCCCCCAATTTGACATCAAAGCCCGACTCTCCCCCCCCCCCACCAGGTAACATCAAAGCCCGACTCTCCCCCCAAGTTGACATCAAAGCCCGACTCTCCCCCCAAGTTGACATCAAAGCCCGACTCTCCCCCCACCCCCCACCAGGTAACATCAAAGCCCGACTCTCCCCAAAGTTGACATCAAAGCCCGACTCTCCCCCCAAGTTGACATCAAAGCCCGACTCTCCCCCCACCCCCTACCAGGTAACATCAAAGCCCGACTCTCCCCCCAGTTGACATCAAAGCATGACTCTCCCCCCAGGTGACATCAAAGCCCGACTCTCCCCCAGGTGACATCAAAGCCCTCCCTCCAGGTGACATCAAAGCCCGACTACCCCCCAGGTGATATCAAAGCCCGAC